>QANZ01020176.1:107645-236481 GCA_003254925.1 Chamaecrista fasciculata
GCTGACAGATTGGTCCCTGAATTTAGAAAATTGACAAATAGGTCCCCGAATTTTTCTAACGAGTCAAATAGGTCCTCGAATTTTTCTAACGTTAGTCAAATAGGTCCCCGAATAACATGCACAGAAGGACCTATTTGACAAATGTTAGAAAAATTCGGGGACCTATTTGACTCGTTAGAAAAAATTAGGGACCTATTTGCCAATTTCCTAAATTCGGGGACCAATCTGGCAGCAAGTCAATAATCCAGGGACCAATTTAGTAGTTTACTCTTTTGAAAATGGTGTAGGGGTGGGATGCATTATTGTCGTGATGGACATGCAAGAAAATAATTGTAGAAAGTGGTGTAGGTAATTGGGATAGAATGATTTAGATGTTTGAATCATTTATTATTAATTCAATTAGGGAATGGAATGTAATGGGAGATACGATGATTTACAAACTATCCTAAATCATTCAACTATCTATTTTTTCAGAATGATCTAAAACTTTAATAACTTTTAATTTCCTTTTAATTTTATTGTACTTTCAAATTTTCATAAACTTTAAAATATTAAAGATCTTTATACATTATTACTCTTTATTTAAATATCAAATTAATTATCTCTTTATACTAAAAATTCAACTTTAAAAAAGTATTTGGATCCCACAAGTTAGTCAAATTTTGGTCTACAATTTTTTCTTTCATTTTCTGTCTAAGCTTTCTTGTGAGGCGTGTAAAATTGGGGAGAATTTTGAAAATTGAAGAAATTTTTGCAGCTTTCCCATTAAGTTGAATTGAATTGGAATCTTGGATAGTTTGGAGTGTTGATACCAACAATGAATGTGAGCCAAGGCGTCTTTTTGAATCAAACTGCCTCAGCCATTTTCTAGTTCCACAACATCGTCACCGGAAATTTCTATCCATTTGGTCCTACCTACATAGTAAACTAAAATCATATAAATCCATAAGTTAAATGACACAATATGTAATTTCATTTGTCACATGTTATCATGTAAAAGAGGTTATACAGATACTAGTCCAATTTTCATGCCCAATAATATTTCTGTTACATATGTCATTTTCAGTGTCACTTTTTGTAACTGATACAAGTACAAACTGCATAACAAACGAACTACTAGTAATTACAACTAATTCAAGCCAAGTAGAAGCCCCATTTAGCCAGCCCTTGATTGAAGAAATAGTTACAACACTTTATTATATGTAAACAAGCATGAAATGTCTAAAAAAACGTATTTTCACATTAGCAGATTTTTAGAAGAATTCAACTTCAAAATATCGGCCGAAGGATTTTTCAAGGCAAACATAGATGTAATAAAACCACAGTCGTCGCCAATAAGGGTTGATCCAAAGGATTGTGACCAACGTCATGAGTACCATAACATAGGATACACCAAAACTCCAAGAAAATGAGATAGGATCAATCACAGATTCACTTCCTTTTGTGCTGTCCAATGCAGCCTGCAGGGTTGGTGTTGTTGCTATGTGTTTGTTACTATTGTTCCAAGACAAGTATTTGTTTCCACCATAGTTTCTATCATCGAAGGTTGCGAATTGTCCCTGATTAGGTGCTCTACCTGATAAATTGTTGTAGCACACATAGAAGGCAGATAAGAAGTTCAAGTCCTGCAACTGAGGTGGGATTTTGCCTTCCAAATTGTTGTAAGAGAGGTCTAAGCTCTCTATCTGTTTCAAATTTTGGAAGCTTTTTGGAATGGTTCCACTGAGATGGTTGTGAGATAAGTTGAGAGCATGAAGTGCCTGTAAATTTCCTAGCTGATATGGAATCCTTCCTGTTAATTGATTAGATGACAAGTCTAATCCTGACATATTTCCAAATCCCTCACCTTTATATGAGCGGGATAAACTTTTTGTCACAAATTTCACTTCATAATTGCCATATAAATTAGCAACTACTTCCATCAACCAAAAGTGGGGATAAAAGTATTCAACATTTGATTCACTGTATTCACCAAAAGCTTTTCCTACGATGAATGAATAATAACCAAAGGACATGTTATCAAAGCATAAAGGTATGGATCCAGTGAAATGATTATGTGAAAGATCCAAAAAATTTATATATTTCAACTGGCATATTTGGCTAGGAAGAGGGCCCTCCAACTCATTATCTGCTAATAAGAGAACTCTCAGTTGTGGAATTTCATAGAAGCTCTTTGGGATGCTTCCAGAAATTCTGTTGTGGTTCACATCCACAACCTTCACAAATCGGGACCATATTTCAGGTAAGGTGCCTGTAAGAATATTTGCGCACAAAAAAATGTATTTTAAGCTTGATGAATTGAACAAGCATGAAGGTATTGCATTGGAAAATCTATTGTGAGATAGATCTAAGAATTTGATGTCAGTTTTGCACAAATCCATAGGTATTGCACCTTCAAATTTATTGCGTGATACACTTAAGAATTGAAGAGGTGATTTGACAATCCAACTGGGAAGTATGCCTGATAAATTGTTGTAGGAAATGTCCAATATATTTAAAGTTCCTGCTAAAAATCCATCTTCAAGTGTTCCATTGAACTTATTGTGATCTGCTATCAAAGTTTGTAGAGATCTCAAGTTGGTAGGAGCAGAAAATATATTCCCTTGCAAGCTGTTGTTTGACATTCTCAAAACTTGTAATGAAACACACCCAAGAAGAATTTGTTTAGGTACTATGCCAAAGAAGTAGTTGTCCGACAAATCCAATCTCTCCAAGTTTGACATTGCCCCAATGGAAGCAGGAATCTCACCGTCAAACATGTTGTTTGAGACATCTAGGTACATTAGATGTGGAAGAAAGTGTCCTATGTTTCTTGGGAGATTCCCTTGAAAATTGTTATTTGGTACTTTTATAATCTGTAAAGTGTCTAATGTGTGGTTTAGATTAGGTGGTAGGAGAAGGCCAGAGAAAGAATTACCACCCAAAACGACACTTGTCAATTTGGAGTTGTTGGCAAGCAACCAATTGGGAAACATATCAACAATGTTATTGTTTGTGAGGTCAATGTATTTCAGGCCTCGTTGGTGAAAAAGGAAAGAAGGAATAGTACTGTTCATTTGAAAATAAGACACTCGTAGATATTCCAATTGAAATGATGGAATCCAAGGAGGACCTTCAGTTTCAATTTGAAATGCACTAGTATTGTAATTATCTCCAATTGATAATACCTTGAGCTTTGAATGATTAGCCAAGATGCTAAATGAGAATGAACCCTCAAAAGAGTTATCTGATAAGGAAAGATACTCCAGAGATGTTAGGGGAGTGAATAAAGATGGAGGAATGATTCCAGTTAATGAATTACTTGAGAGATCAAGTGCTCGCAGTGAAGTCAAATTGCCAAGGCATGTATCTAAAGTCCCGGTGAACAAATTATTTGAAAGATCTAGCTCTTGAAGTTGCATCATTTTGCTCAGACCTATATGCAATGTAAAAGAGAAAAGAAATTAAACAATCGCAATATTTTTTTAGACACAATGATATAGAATTTGCTCACCTTGAATTGGCAAGGATCCGTTGAGCCAAGAATGTTTTAAGATAAGGACTTCCAAGTTGTTCAGGTTTGCCAAAACTTTATAAGAAAGAAGGAATACATAAGATATATATATATATAACCGTAGTTTAATTTGTAAGAAGTTGGAATGTCCAAATTAAATATATATTACCTTCGTCATCAAAAACCATTTCATTTGAACGTATATAATTGCACTCTGATAAGAATAGAGATTTTAGAGCTGGAAAGGCAATCAAATACTTGACTATATTTTCATCCAGGTTGTTGCGGCTTAAGTCTAGTGTCTTAAGCTTCTTTAACTTGGGCAAAGAACCATAATCTGTAAGTTTAAAGGTTACACCAAAGTGAATCAAAATTGAGTGTGTATATACTAGTTAATATTACAAATCAAACTTAAGATTTAGAAATTAAATTGATAATTACACACAAACGCTTTAATGAAGGTCCTCATTAATTAAAAAGAACTGATCATCATATACCCCTGATTCAAAATGATTAATTTAATGTTTGTATTTGCATTTATTTATACTTTTTATAACCTATTTGAATTTATTAACTAGGATTAATATTTATACTCAATAAATTACAAACGCCTACCTTGAATTGCAGGGCTTGTGATAAAGTTGTTACTTAAATCCAGTTGCTCCAAGTTTGGTAAAACTGCTAAATCTGAACAAATTATTGAAATGATGATGAGTGTATATATGTACATCTTCAAAAATATT
The DNA here is from genome assembly GCA_003254925.1 of Chamaecrista fasciculata. Taxonomy (NCBI): domain Eukaryota; kingdom Viridiplantae; phylum Streptophyta; class Magnoliopsida; order Fabales; family Fabaceae; genus Chamaecrista; species Chamaecrista fasciculata. Next base: position 111,882 of record QANZ01020176.1, read on the forward strand.
CAGAATTGAATATAGACAGATATAATTTATATATTACCTTGAAGAGGAAAGGGCTCATTTAAGAAGCATTCAGCAAGAATCAAGTTCTTGAGGGATTTGAGACTCCCGAGTGGTTTTATAATGCTCTGTTTCAAGTAACCATTGTGACTAAGATCTAGAGTCTTCAACTTTGCAAACATTGACTTGCTTCTACCACCTTTAACAACATAACCATCTTATAAATATCTATCTAATTACTCATTAATACTTATTGATCATCACACAATATTATATTTATATGAAAGCATAAGCTGATGACAGAGTATGTGTGGTTTATAACCTTGTTAATAAAAAAGAGTATATTTAGATGCAAAAAAAAACTTGTGGCTAAAACTTTCCTTTTTTACTCCATTAAAGTAGGTGACGTGTGAGAGAATGGATCAAGATGAATAAATTAATAGAAGGATTAAAAGCAAAGAGAAGATTCTTCTTGGGGATATGTATAAAAATTGTAAGATACAAATTAGTTCGAGTCGCGTCATAATAACATTGTCCTTTAAAGTTATTCCACAACCCCTTCATAATTTGAAAAGCAGTACTCTCCATGATTAAATGAACACTTCTTGTTGTTTCAACAAGGACACAAAACAGCAAAAGATAAAAATTAATACAAATCGGTCCCCAAGTCTATCTCACACTAAAAATATTTAAAAAATTAATAAATAGCAAAAAATAATAATGATAAATGAAATATAGGTTCTTCTCAAAATTAGGCAAGATAAGACTTTTATTTGACACAATCAAATATTATAAATATATGATATTCCCAACAATTCATTCTTCCTAAAATACACTTCACTTACTTTAGCATATTTATATTTTAGTAGATTTGCATTTGTGAAATATATAAATTAGAAGACAAGTTAAGGGTTATCAAGTGAGCAACGAGAAAAAGTACGTACCTTGAATCCCAATGGTACGATCAAAACAATTAGAAGACAAGTTAAGGGTTATCAAGTGATTAAAGGATAAGAAAAGAGACAAGTTCAAACTCAACTTCACAAAGTTGGGACAAATAAAGTCTTCATCAGCCCATGTAATATTGTAAAGTGAGAGAGAGATGATATGATTCGAAGTGGAATTACATATAACTCTCTCCCAATCACAAATATCAGTGTTTGGATGAGAAACCCATGAAGGAAGAAGGGACTTATCCATGGAAGCATTATGGAGCTTCAGAGATTCCTTGATTTCCATTAAAGCTATCTTCTCTTCTTCCAACCATCCCTTGCAACCATGGGTTTGCATAAGAATAATAGCAGCAAGTAGCGCTAGTAACCAAGACCACCTCATTTTTTGGGAAAAGATTTCATGAAAAGAAGACGAATGAGGAAGACATAAATCCATCAACCAAAAAAAGTGGAACGTGATGAACATGTTCATAAATCAAAATGCCACTAGCTTGCCATTATCAAACAATAAAGCAGAAACATGTGTCCCTACAAGTTGTGCATCATCACACACTAACAAGACTGAAAACCACAACTCTAAGACATCCATAGATTAGTCAGCATGATAAACTCCATGTTTAAAATAAAGCTATAAGACACTGAAAAAAAAAATAGACAAATTCATTGAGACAAATCAACAAACACATTGAATGCATTATTTTACACAATCAAGTTTCTAAATTAAGCAGCAAGGAAATCGAAAATGGGACCCTAAAAAAAACAACCAGAAAGTCGAGAAGTGTGAATTACTGAATTACCTTCTTTTCCTCTTAATTTTCTCTTACATTATTACTGCCTCTTCCTCCTCCAATTTGAAGGTGAGAAGAAAACTCCAATCACACACTCTGATTTTTCTGTCTCTTCTTTTCTTCACTCACAACCCTCTCTTTTTTTTTTGTTTTTTTTTTTTTTTCCTCTACTCACAACCTTCTCTGTTCTTCATTTTTCTCAAAATAGTATTTTAGCCAATATTTTTGTCAAATTTTGGACGGTCATGACCCTTTTTGTTAACGAAGGAAACTACAGTCCCTTATTTGCTACATTTTAAACCACAGGGACCTTTTCTGTAAGTGGGTCAAACCACAAGGACCTTCTGTGTAATTTACCTTTTTTTTAATATCTATACTATTATATATAATTTTGAAATTTCTAGAAATTTAATTTCTCTCAAAATAATAAAATAATATTATAAATAATCAATTTATTTAAAAAATAAAATAATGAAAATTAAAGTTGAATATAATGTTCCCTCATTCTTGAGGAAAAGTTGTTTTACAATTGCCGAGGTCTGTTATACTTTTCTTTAATTTAAGGCTAAAGTGTCGTAGTACAACCAATGGATTAAGTATTGAAGAACATTTTTGTACTATAGTGAAATTTTTTTTTCCAAAGATTTATTAATTTCTTAGAATAATATATTAATCACCAATAATTTAAAGTACATTGTTTTTTTTAAACTATCAAACATGAATTTGGGAGTTAGTAAGTTTATAGAAGGTGTTAGACACCCGATAATGTCTAATTATTTAATTGTACAATTTAACTATATATGCTATATATGAATCCTCTTAAACAAACACATGCAAATCATAGAGATGTTTGAATGATCATATTTGGTCAAATTAAAGAATTAATTCTAAGGACTTACATACCTTTTAAGGGATCAAAGTCGCGTAGTTCGTCCTGAAAATGCGTGAGTTGGTTCAAATTAGAGACAAAGATAATGAGATATGTGGGTTTATTTACTGAAATCCTAATTTTTCTCACTTCTTTCCTCTCATGCATTTTTTCTCTTTGATTTTTTGGATTTTTCTAAAAAAGATGTTATTCATAGTAAAACTCTAGAAATTAGAAAAATAATTTTTGTATTTTTTGAAATACTTGATTTTTAATGAAATCAAATTTTGGTTTTTTTTTTTTTAAATCATGAAATATTTACAAAATTCGAAATTCCTAAAATGAAAAAAAAAATAATTTCATAATTCCATGATTAAAGTTTGGGTCATTGGAACCCAAACGCATCACACAAGATTATAGTTAAATCAAAAAATTGCATAATTTATAAGTGAAAATACAATCTTTACGTATCTAAGTCCTCTTCATATGTAAGATGATTTCTTATAGCTTAAGATAAAAAATAGCGAATCACCTCATACGAAAGTCGAGTACCTTCTTAACCCATGATAGGTATAGGTATCATGGAATTTTGTAATAGAGACGATTATTTCTAAAATGTATGATTAAGATTACAATTCCAATGAATTTGATTACAATGTATGAAAATAAAAGTCTCAGATTGATCTGATTTTCAAGAGTCATGAATTTTCACTACGGGTCATCCCTGATGTAGTGGGCATGCAAAACAAGATGTGAGCAAGTGTTGGTGGTTATCCCAAAACAAAATAAAAAAGAAGACAACGAGACATGATAACGATGATGATTGAAGAAACTTTTTCTTTTCTTTTCTTTTCTTTTCTTTTTTTGACCAACGAAATTAAAGAAATCAAAGTTTTAATCGTAACTTTCTTTATTATTTTCTTTTTTGTGAAAGAAAAGTTTAGGTGAGTTGGGCCCTTGGGGCTCACCAAGACCAGGGCAGGCCTCAAGGCTCTATGAGCGCTTACAGAGGTACTTACATATCGCCTACCAACAAAACCCTCACATCGGCAATCACGACCTTGTGGATTATGAGTCGACTCCTTACCAACTGGGCCAACCGTTGTTGGCAACTTTCTTTATTATTTGACAACACTAATGAAAGAAGACATAAATCCATCAACCCAAAAAAGTGGGACGTGATGCACATGTTCATAAAGCAAAAATGCCACTAGCTTGCCATTATCAAACAATAAAGTAGAAACATGTGTCCTTACAAGTCGTGTATCCATATCATTGTGATCATCACACACTAACAAGATTGAAAACCACAACTCTAAGATAATCATGGATTAGTCAGCATGATAAATGTTTAAAATAAAGCTAGGACACTGAAAACTCATGAAATGCTTTATTTTAGACAATCAATTTTCCAAACCAACAGGAAAATCGAAAATAGGACCCTGAAAAAACAGCAAGGAAGTCGGGAAGTGTAAATTACCTTCTTTTCCTTTTATTTTCTCGTACAATAGTACTGCCTCTTCCTCCTCCAATTTTTGCTACAGAAGGTGAGAAGAAAACTCCAATAACACACTCTGATTTTTCTGTCTCTTCTTTTCTTCACTCACAATCCTCTCTGTTTCTTCATTTTCCTCTTTATATGTTTAATCATGGATTGGACTCTAGAATAGATTCATGAGAGTTATGAATATGGGTGTTGAGATGGACACTGGGGATTTGTCTCATGATTGGGCGTTTTTTTTATTTTATGAAAATCTTTTATTTTAGGAGATGAAATACCAACTAAATCCTACATTGCAACAATCAAACTCTTATTTTTCTTATTATTTTGTTGATCTTTTTAGCCAAACAAAATACAGTGTTTACAATATCAATTCAAATTAAAAGTTAACTATTATTATAAATAATAGTAGTAAAAAAATTTAACGAAATTGATAAAAATTTTAACAAATTGCACAAAATTAAATGCTTATAAGGTTTTTTTTAATTTCTTTAAAATTCAGAGAATTTTTGTCGATCACACAATGACAAAAAATCATGAGAATTTTCTGCATTTTAATAATAAACAATGAAATGATTTAGTTTAGTCCCTATGCCTAGTTTATTATAGTGAGTCCTCGGATAACCCATAAAGGACAATAGTAAACTAAAAATATAGTGCTAGAAAGACCGACTTTCTTTTAAAGGTTGTTTCGAGATCAAATCATGGTGCTAATTATACCGAATGGAACACTTTTAAAAAGTAAAGGAGATTATATTCATTGTTTCTTGGATGCTCATCAGATAACACTGACTGGTTGGAGATTTTGCTTATGGATCGGAGAATTTTGAGAACACGTGACTCAGTGATTTTAATTGTGAAAACTCTTTTTGCGTTTGTACATAAGCTAATTTGGTCACCTTTCATACTCACTCGAAAATTGCTTATACTCAGTTAAAATGGCCTAGACTCAGATTGACTCGGAAAAAAACTCGAGTCTATAGAACTGAGTTAAGGAAATTTCTAAGAAATAGCCAAGCTTTTTTATGTCTCTCTCTCAAATGCCAGTTTTGAATCGATAGTGACTGAGAAATGTTGTCAATGCCATCAAGAAACAGAGAAATAAGCATGGCCAAGCTATTTAAAAAATAAACAGAGAAATTTCTGAGTTTGGCCGATTGGGATCAAGTTTTCTCTTCTAGTAGTGATGGCTTGTTCACTGTCATGTCTGCCTAAAATTTGGTGAGAGGTAGTCGTTGCTTGGACAATAGAAGCTTGGGAAAGAAGGTTTGGAATTGGAGGGGTCCTCAAAGGATTAAGTCCTTTTTGTGGCTTCTTGGCAAAGAAAGACTAATGACTAAGCTTAAAGGACTCTTTACTGGTATTTCTCTGTGCCCTAGATGTAATGTTATGGATGAGTCTTGCTTGCATGCCATTAGAGATTGCTCTAGTAAATGGTAGAGGTGATAGAGATGAGTGATTGGCTTTGTTTGGTGCTGATGCCTGGCTTATTTCGGCTACAGAGAAATAATGTAATTTTAAATGGTGACGATGATAGAGGTTTATATATACTTGATTTAGAGAATTAGGAGCAATGTACAAAGTTTCAATTTTACTAATGCCTCTAACTGTACTGATGCTAATGCTAGTTCTTCTGATCCTTTCCTTATTGGATGGGATTTTCCTGTTGCTAATTGGGTTAAGTTGAATGTGGATTGCTCTTGTGTTGGTCCTGGGGTTCAGGGTGTGGTGGTGTTTTAAGAAATGGTGTTGGGAGCTGGATTTGTGGTTTTACAAGAATCATTGGAGCCTGTGGTGTGGTGCTGGGAACTGGATTTGTGGTCTTGGATTTGAATGCGATAAATTCAGAGCTACCAATTATTCTTAACAAATCTTTTAAGCTTAAACTGAGAAACTAAAGAAATATGACCAAATTCATTAGTTTAAGCCCAAAATGAAACATTTTGCCAACATTTAAGACCAATTTGAACATTTTGAAACATAAAGCACATAAATGAACATTAAGGCATACATTTAAGACCAAAATAACCCTTTGACCTAAATAGTATGATAGGAGTAATACTCAATAGTTAGATCAATGTAGGTTTTAGTCAATTCCTAAATGAAATTACCATATACATAATTTCATCTTCAGAGTTTGGAATTTTCTTTCAATAATTTTTGGTGTGACATTGTTCTCTCAAACAACGACAAAGAGTTACATATCTATATATTGAAAGATAAGATGTGCTAATAATGGTGATGAGTATGTGACAAATGGAACCCATCTTCTTTGTCTCCGCCGTCATCTTCTGCTCTCTCATCGAAACCCATCTTCAATTTCTGGGTTTGATTTCAAGTTCACAACCATTTTGGCAAACTGGAAGGGTGAAGTTCGCCGGAGAAAGAAGGCGCAGAAGTCGCCGGAGATTTGACGGCGAGATTTCCGACGTGGATCCGAATGAAAGGACACGGATCCATCTTTGGTTTGAGTGATGAATGATGATGATGATGATATGAACCGATGATGATATGACCTAAGGATGATGAACTGATTTTTTCTTTAATTTTTGGATGATGAAATGATGAATGATGATGATGATATGAACTGATGATGAACTAATTTTTTTTAAATCAAGAATTGATGAATTGATGAAATTTGTGTAATCTTTGGTGATTTTTGGTTGTGTAGTTTTAGGGTTTTATGGTTTGGGGTTTGGAGTGGATGAGAAGATGAAGATGATGAAAGATGAAGATGATGAAGAGGAAAGTAGGATTTAGGGACCAAATTGCAAGAGAGTAGTTTTTTCAGGGGTTTAGGATTTAGGGTTTAGGGGTTAGGGTTTAGGGGTTTAGGGTTTTAGATTTTAGGGTTTAGGGTTTAGGATTTTAGAGTTTAGGGTTTTAGGATTTTAGGATTTAGGGTTTAGGGTTTTAGGTTTTTTAATATTTTTAAGGACTAAATTGAAATGTTTGGAAGAGTTTTGGGACACTTTACGATTTTAGAATTTTAGGGTTTTAGGGTTTAGGGTTTTAGGGTTTAGAGTTTGGGGTTTAGGGTTTAGGGTTTTTAATACTTTTAAGGACTAAATTGGAATGTTTGAAAGAGTTTTGGGACACTTTACAATTTTATTTTGACGATTTGGGACTAAAATGAATGAAGATGATCAAAATGAGGGGGAGTTGAAAATAATTAGATAAAAATTGAACTAAGGGACCAATTTGAAGAAGAGATGAAATGTTTTTTTTTAATTAATAATGATGTGATTATGTGGCAAATCTTGTACAGTTGGCAACCACTCACGGATCACCACTAGGGTTTCACACTTTTACAGTTTCCCAAACCACAAGTCCTCACGAGTAACAATAAGGTTCCTCACAGCAACTCCTCTTATAGTGCAACCACACACGGATAACCACTATAGGGTTTCACAACAACCGAGGGCAGGCAACCTATTACCACTAGAAGGTATACGAACGAATCAGACTTTTCAAGAAGTATATAGAAGGGGTTCTCTCACAAAGAGATAGGTTCACACACAAAGGTGAATGTCAGAAAGACTAATCCCACAAAGGGTTCTCACAAAGAGTTTCGCACTTGGCAACTTTAGCACATAGCAATCAACATCTTCAACAATTGAAATCTTCAGCTTATATAGAGAGCAGCTTCAGTAGTCTTGATATGGTAATGTTCTTCAGCTTTGAATACTCCAACGGCTAGGAACAATAGTATCTTCAACATATTCGATTTCTCTTTAGCCGTCTTTAGAGTCTTGACTGAATTTCCAGGTTGCTCATCTGATAATAATGATATATAGACGTTGAGCATTAATCAGCAGGGTCAGAATATGAAAGTTTGAAAACTTTCCTTAGGATAGTTCCTTGACCTGCAGAATAAGAACAATTAGCAGAAATCTTTCCAAAAATAGATTTAGCATTTAAGAATAGCTACAACGGTCAGCATAAAACTTTCTTAATATGTATAACACAAAGTTATTACAATGAGGCACGTTTAGCACTTGAAATGAATCAGATATAAAGATCAGAGCAAAACTTAGAAAGTTTCCTAAACAGTTCCTTCAATCATAGCGATGATTAAGGAATAGGAATAATTTTGAGATTTCTTTCCTTCTTTAGATAATTAACACATAATCATTGATTTCACATTAAATGTGACTCTAATCTTACTCAATCATAGTCTCTTAATTATGTCGCACTATATAAAGCAATATCTCGAGACATAAATGATTTTTTCAAATTAAAACTTCAATATAAAAATACATCGTGAAAAGCCAATATTAATATATGTATCAACAAAGAATTTTTGGCAATTATCAAAACACATATATTTAATAAAATAAATAAATAAACACTAATCGTTATTCTATAATCACTGACGTTAATTTATTTTATATATTCTAGCGCTCAATTAAATTAAAATAAACATATACAAAATTTATCCCAACAATATATATATATATATATATATGTAATTTCCAGTGTCACTTTTTGAATTACTTAAACTCCTATGTCCTAATTCTTCAAATGCTTTGCTATTTAAAATAACAATGGATTTATAGCAGAAAAAGGATCAAGATAAGGAATATTGTGCATGCAGTCTTCGGGTATTATACAGATAAAGATAATAGTCCTTTGAGCTTATTTTATTTTTTATTATTATTAGTTTAATGGAAATTCATGATTATTGAATCATGTTCACCTATATATACTTGATGTCCTCTCCACTGGGAATTAGTGTAATTAATTATTGAATTTTACAAAAAATGAGAGAAACAGCCTACAGAGCCCAATGGAATATAGTCTGTTATTCTTATCTGCCCGTGATGCTAAACAAATATTGGAAAAGTCCAAATTTATAGGAAATTACTTTCTTATTTTCCTATAAAAAGGATTGAAAAGTATACTGTTTAATTTGAATACTTTTCAACGACTAATTTTAATCATTTTAAAGTCTGAGTTGTTAGTTTACTCTAAATATAAATACATTTTGTTTCAAAAGTTATATAAATAGGTCTTTGCACAAATGGAATCAAACCCCAAGATGTAAATACAATATGATACTAGCAGATCTGAAATTGAATGTCCGTAACTTATTTGTTGAAATGGAATGTCTAAATGCACACAAATTGATGTTACAAAATAAAGTATCACAAGATTAATCTCATTTGTTGAGATTGAATGTCATTAATTAATTTTATGTTCCAAGTAATACTCCCTTATACTTGTGTGTGCCTGGTTGTGTGTGTCTATATACAGTGCACTAAACCATGAATCATTACCCTTAATATTAGAAGGTATAGCTAGAAAAATTAAAAATAGAGAATGATGATATAGTAATAGTTATACTCTGTTTCGTAACAGAGTTTCACCTTTTGAACCCGAATATGAAAAAGCTTCAGTGACCCAAGGCAGTAAAGAATCATACGCATCTCAAAAATGAAGAGGAAAACATGACCCCTGTAAACTATATATATAATGTAATAATCCTTCATAATTATTGTTCCATGTTGATATTGTAAGTGTTGCATTTGGACTGAAGTGCCATAGTACAAACAATGAATCAAGAGAATTATAATGGCAGGCAGTATGCAAAGGTCCCTTTTTCTTTTAATGCTAAAGTGCCATAGTACAAACAATGAATTAAGTATTGAACAACATTTCTGCAAAGTAAAACTTTTTTTTCCGCAAAGATTTATCAATTGCTTAGAATAATCTATTAATAGCCAATAATTTAGGGTACGGTTTTTTGTTTTTGGAACTATTAAACATCAGTCTAAACAGAAAGAGAGTGCTAAGTAGCTGATTTTACTGAAAAGCCAAGTAGAAGTCCTACTTAGGCACCCAAGATTAAAGACATAGTTACAACACTTTATTACATGTAAACAAGCATGAAATATTTGAGAAACATATTTTCACCATAGCAGATTTCTAGAAGAATTCAACTTCAAAAAATCGACCGATGGATTTTTCAAGGCAAACATAGATGTAATAAAACCAAACTCTTCTCCAATAAGGATTGATCCACAGGACTGTCACCAACGTTGTGAGTACCATAACATAGGATACACCAAAACTCCAATAAAATGAGATTGGATCAATCACAGATCCACTTCCTTCTGTGTTTTCCAATGGAGTCTGCAGGGTTGGTGTTTTTGCTATGTGTTTGTTTCTATTGCTCCAAGACAAGTATTTGTTTCCTTCATAGTTTTTATCATCGAAGGTTGCAAATTGGCCCTGATCAGGTGCTCTACCTGATAAATTGTTGTAGCACACATAGAAGGCAGATAAGAAGTTCAAGTCTTGCAATTGAGGTGGGATTTCACCTTCCAAGTTGTTGTAAGAGAGGTCTAAGCTCTCTATCTCTTTCAAGTTTTGGAAGCTTTCTGGAATGGTTCCATTGAGATGGTTGTGAGATAAGTTGAGAGCATGAAGTGCTTGTAAATTTCCCATTTGGTATGGAATCCCTCCTGTTAGTTGATTGGATGACAAATCTAATCCTGACATTTCTTGAAATCCCCTACCTTTATATGAGTAAGATAAACTTTTTGTCACAAATTGCACTTTTGATTGGCCATATGAATAGTCATAAATTACTTTGTCCAACGAAAAGTGGGGATATTGATATTTAACATCTACTTGATAGTTGGTTTCGTAAGCTACTCCTGGAGAGAATGAAAAATTGCCGAAGGACATCTTATCAAGGCATAGAGGAATGGATCCAGTGAAAAGATTATGTGAAAGATCCAAAAAGTTGATATATTTCAAATGACATAGTTGACTGGAAAGATGGCCCGTTAAATCATTACCGGCTAATAAAAGAACCAGCAAAGTAGTATCAATTCCATAGAAGCTCTTAGGAATACTTCCAGAAATTTTGTTGTGGCTCACATCAACAACCGTCACAATTGGGGACCTTATTTCAGGTAAGGTACCAGTAAGATTGTTTCCTCGCAAAAAGATATAACCTGGTTCTGATGTGAACAAGCAAGGAGGTATTGCATTGGAGAATCTGTTGTAAGATAGATCTAAGAACGACAAGTGCTCATTTTTGCACAAATCCATTGGTATTGCACCTTCAAAGCCGTTGCTTGATACACTTAAGATGCCAATGAAATGATAAAAGCGGAAGATGATTTCTGTAGAGAAATGAATTTCTGTATATTGAATTAAATTGTTCTGAGTGTGACTAGTTACAATTTATAACAAAGCTTTACACTGAAAACTGATGAACTAATAACGAACTGATTTCAAAACAGAAATGAAACAGAATTTGGTAAACTAACTAATGTCCACGTGTTCATAACTAATCCACGTGTCCATAACTAATTACTCAGCTAAATTATCCTTTACATCCCCCCTCAAACTCAGCATATCCAAAGGAACAATGTTGAGTTTGCTTCGAAATTTCTCAAACAGCTCAGATGAGACACTCTTGGTCAAAATATCAGCCACTTGTTCAGTTGTTGGCAAATGACGAACAAAGATACCTTTTGACAAAACTTGATCACGAACAAAGTGCATATCTATCTCAATATGCTTAGTTCTAGAATGCAAAACAGGATTAGCTGACAAATGAACCGTACTCAAGTTATCACAATAGATAACTGGAGAATTAAGCAGAGGAATTTTGAGTTCAAATAGCAGTGATTTTAACCAAAGTATTTCAGCAACACAACCAGCCAAACTTCTATATTCTGCTTCAGTGCTAGAACGAGAAACTGTAACCTGTTTCTTAGAACTCCAAACAATAGGAGTAGAACCAAGCATAGCACACCAACCAGAGGTTGATCTACGATCATCAACATCCGAAGCCCAGTCTGAATCTGAAAAAGCAGTTAGCAGGAGATGAGTAGAAGGTTTTATGTGAAGTCCATAAGTAAAAGTTCCACTAAGATATCTGAGAATTCGTTTCACTGCCTTCCAATGTGAAATCTTAGGATTTTTCATATACTGACACACTTTATTGACAGCAAATGCAATTTCTGGACGTGTAAGAGTGGCATACTGCAGAGCACCAACCACTGATCTGTAAAGAGTAACATCCTCAAAATCATCATTGCCAAACTTGGTTAGTTTCTGACCCACAACCATTGGAGTAGCTAAAGGTTTAGGCTGACCCATTTGAGCCTTTACCAAGAGCTCCTTAATATATTTATCTTGAGACAGATGAAGAGAACCATCAGCAAGTCTCTGAACTTGAACACCAAGAAAATAATTAAGCTCACCAAGATCTTTAAGTGCAAACTTTGAATTCAGTTGATTAACAGTACTCAAAATAAGAGACTTAGAAGATCCTATAACAACAATATCATCAACATATGCTAATAAATAAAGAATTTCTGCTCCTACAACTTTTATGAACAAAGAAGAATCACACTTAGATGCAGAAAAGCCAAGCTGTAAAAGAGCAGCAGAAAGAGTATGAAACCAGGCACGAGGAGCCTGTTTCAGTCCATATAAGGACTTATGAAGTTTGCACACAAGCTTATCCTTAGTAGAAATAAACCCTTCTGGTTGACTCATATACACTTCTTCTGTTAAAATACCATTTAAAAATGCATTATTGACGTCAATTTGATGCAAATGCCAGCCCTTAGACACTGCCACAGTAAGAATAGATCTGATAGTAGCCGGCTTCACCACAGGACTAAAAGTATCACTAAAATCAAACCCTGGCCTTTGACTAAACCCTTTGGCAACCAATCTGGCCTTGTATTTCTGAATAGAACCATCTGAATTATTCTTGATCCTGAATATCCACTTGCAGCTGATTGGAGTTTTATCAGGTGGAAGAGGAACTAGAGACCATGTTTTATTAGCAATAAGAGCATTGAACTCCTCCTGCATAGCAGATTTCCATTTTGGATCCTGCAAAGCTTGCTTGACAGTTCTGGGTTCTGAAGCATCACCATCAACAGCAATAAACACTTTCTTTGGTTTCAAGTTTCCAGTCTTGGAACGAGTCACCATACTATGAGGTTGTGAAACCTTTTTCTTGACTACAGGTGTAACACACTGAATCTCAGGATTAGAGACCTCAGCAACTTCCTCAGGATTAGAGACCTCAGCAACTTCCTCAGGATTAGAGACCTTAGCAACTTCCTGTGGAACTATATCAGTAGCATTCAGAGAATTAGTAGCCACATTATCAATAGAAGTAGATCCAGGATTATCATTAAGAGTATTAGTTTTTACAGAACTAGAAGAAATTTTAGAACTAGAATGTGTTTTAGTACTAACACATATAGGAAAAGAAGGATGAGGAACAAAAATATTAGAGGAAGTTGGTGAGACAGAGGAAGATTTATAAACTTGAAAATAGAATTGCATATCATCAAATATGACATGCTTAGAGATATAGGTTTTAGAAGCTACAGGATCATAACACTTGAAACCCTTGTAGCCTGAGGGATAACCAAGAAAAATACAAGGTTTAGATTTGAAATCAAACTTGACACGATTATATGGCCGTGTGAAAGGATAACAAACGCAGCCAAAAGAATGCAAAGACAAATAATCAGGCTTCTTTTTATTAAGAAGTTCAAAAGGAGATTTATTTCCTAAGCTAGATGAAGGTAAACGATTTATCAAATGTACTGCAGTGGAAACAGCATCATCCCAGAAACTAAAGGGAAGAGAAGCATGAGCAAGTAATGTTAAAGCAACTTCAGTGATATGCCTGTGTTTTCGTTCAGATGTACCATTCTGCTGAGGAGTATGTGGACAACTCTTTCTATGGATAATACCATTAGAGTTACAAAAATGTCCTATAGGAATATATTCCCCACCACCATCACTTTGAAGTGCTTTTAAACTAGTATTATATTGTAGTTCAGCTTGTGCTTTGAATTGAAGAAAAGCAGTAAGAGCATCAGATTTCTTTTTGAGTAGGAATAACCAAGTATAACGAGTACAAGCATCAATGAAAATGATATAATAGGAAAATCCATTAGATGAAATGTGTGGAGATGGACCCCAAACATCAGAATGTACAAGCTCAAGAGGATTATGAAACTCAGAATTAGAACAAGAAAAAGGTAACCTATGATGCTTGCCTAAGTAGCAAGATTTACAAAGAAAATCAGACTTGCTAGTACAAGTGATTTTACAATCTTGCAGAACTTGATTAACAACAGAACTATTAGGATGCCCAAGCTTATTATGCCAAACAGAAAAAGAACTAGAAACAGACTTATGAGCAAGATTACAATGCAAAACAGAATCTGACAGAGATGCTTTAGGCTTCAACAGACTTTTGAATGAAGGAAACGCATAGAGACCATCTTGAACATGACCTCTAAGTAGAACCGAATTGGTGTCCTGACATTTAACAAGGCAAGTGTTAGAACCAAATTCAAAAATAACTTTGTTATCTCTAGCAAATTTGGACACACTTATGAGATTTTTAGTTATAGATGGCACATGAAGCAAAGAATTAAGAGAAAAAACTCGATTAGAATAGGGAGATTTTAGAAAAGAAGAACCAACACTCTTAATGGACAAACCTGTACCATCACCAATGAAAACATTATTAGAACCATTATAGTCAGTAGCATCTGTGAGATTTTCAGCATCTGATGTAATGTGACAGGATGCACCAGAATCAGGATACCAATTAGGATCATAAATCGCATCAGTTGTAGCCACCATTGCTACATTCTTCGAACTAGAAGCTATACTCGATCCAGCTGAAGATGAAACAGCACCTGTTGGAGTAGAGAAAGGACTTTCAAAAGACTGATCCAAACGAAAATAACACTGCCATGCCATATGTCCTCCTTTACCACAAATCTGACAGATAAGTTTGTTATTGGAATTGCCATGACGTCCTCCTCCTCTACCAAAATTACCACGACCTCGTCCTCTATTTGAGGATCCAGCAGAGTTTCTGTTCTGATTTGGCTTTTGATCTTTATTAAGATCAATTTTAGCTACATGAGCTTGAAGAATTTCAACATTCTTTTTCTTTTTAGACAAACGTTCTTCTTGAGTGAGCAAAAACGATTTCAGCTCCTCAACAGAGAAAGGATCTTTTCTAGCAAGCATAGAGGTAATTGTACCTTCAAACTCGTCATCAAGACCTTCAATAACAGCTTCAATATGCTCCGTGAGTGTAATCGGAGATCCAATAGCTGCTAAAGAATCAGCAATCTTCTTGATCTTCAAGAAGTACTCATTTAGAGTCATAGCACCTTTCTTAAGTGTGCGAAGCTGCGTCCTGTACTGTTGTACTTTAGCCCGAGTATGAGTGGAAAAATGATCCTCAAGCTTCTCCCACACTTGATAGGAGTAGTCAAGACCAATCATCCAATCTGCCATTCCCTCAGACATAGACGCAAGCAACCAGGAAAGCAACAGAGAGTCCTGTTGTTCCCAGTTTAGAAAAGCATCATTCAAACGCCCTGCCTCTTCATCATCAGTGGTCAGATAGCGTTGAGGAACACACTGTGAACCAAGAATGTACCTCTGAAGACGATATCCTTTTATGGTAGCCATCACTTGATGACGCCATGAAAGATAGTTAGATTCCTCAAGTTTAACCGGAACTGGATGATTAAACGTCTGAAGTGAAAAATTCGAACCAGAATTCGAACCAGAATTCAAACCAGAATTCGAACGCCTACAGACAGAGGAAGAAGGAGATGATTGAGTAGCGTCAGCCATTTTCGGCTCTGATACCATGAAATGATAAAAGCGGAAGATGATTTCTGTAGAGAAATGAATTTCTGTATATTGAATTAAATTGTTCTGAGTGTGACTAGTTACAATTTATAACAAAGCTTTACACTGAAAACTGATGAACTAATAACGAACTGATTTCAAAACAGAAATGAAACAGAATTTGGTAAACTAACTAATGTCCACGTGTTCATAACTAATCCACGTGTCCATAACTAATTACTCAGCTAAATTATCCTTTACAGCCAAGAGGCGATTTGACAATCCAACTAGGAAGCATGCCTGATAAATTGTTGGAGGAAATGTCCACTACATATAAAGATCTTAATATAAATCCATCTTCAAGTGTTCCATTGAACTTATTATTATCTGCTATCAAAACATTTAGAGATCTCAAGTTCGTAGGAGTAGAGAAAATATTCCCCTGAAATCCGTTGTTTGACATTATCAAAACTTGTAATGAAACACATCCAAGAACAATTTGTTTTGGAATAGGGCCAAAGAACTTATTGTTTGACAAATCCAAAGTTGTCAATTTTAACATCTCTCCAATGGAAGCAGGAATCTCACCATCAAACATGTTGTTTGAGACATTTAGGTATAGTAGATGTGGAAGGAAGTATCCTATGTTTCTTGGGAGATTCCCTTCAAACTTGTTATTTGATACTTCCAAATTCTGTAAATGGTTCAATGTGTGGTTCAGATTAGGTGGTAGGAGAAGGCCAGAGAAAGAATTACCACCCAAAAAGACACTTTTCAATTTGGAGTTGTTGGCAAGCAACCAATTTGGAAACATATCATCATCAATGTTATTGTTTATGAGGTCAATGTATTCCAAGCTTTGTTGGTGTAAAAGGAAAGAAGGAACTGTTCTTGCGGGTATGATCACTTGAAGATAAGACACTTGTAGATATTCCAATTGAAATGAAGGAACCCAAGGCAGATTTTCAGTTTCAATTTGAAATGCACTGGTATTGTAATTATCTCCCAATAATAATACCTTGAGCTTTGAATGGTTAGCCAAGATGCTAAATGAGAATGAACCCTCAAAAGAGTTATCTGATAAGCAAAGATACTCCAAGGATGTTAGGGGAGTGATGAAAGATGGAGGAATGATTCCACTTAAATAGTTATTTGAGAGATCAAGTGCTCGAAGTGAAGTCAAATTGCCAAGGCATGTATCCAATGTCCCTGTGAAACCATTATATGAGAGATCTAGCTCTTGAAGTTGCATCATTTTGCAGAGACCTATATGCATTGTAAAAGAGAAAATAAATTAGACAATTGTAATATTTTTTTAGACACACACCATGATACACTTTTCAGTCTAATAAAGCCTAGACAATGATATATGAAGTTGCTCACCTTTAATTGGCAATGATCCAATGAGCCGAGAAGATCTTTTGATAATAAGGACTTCCAAGTTGCTCAGGTTTTCCAAAACTTTATAAGAAAGAACGAATAGATAAGATACATATATATAGACAGTAGTTTAATTTGTAAGAACATGGAATGTCCAAACTATCTATATATATGTTACCTTTGTCATTAACAACCGCGACATAATTGTGTGATAAGAATAGAGATTTCAGAGCTGGAAAAGCAACCAAGTACTTGAATATGTTTTCATCCAGCTTGTTGAAACGTAAGTCTAGTGTCTTCAGCTTCTTTAACTTGGGCAAAGAATTATAATCTGATTTTTTTTTAAGGTCACAACAACAAATCAATGAGAATCAAAATTGAGTACATATATACTTGCTATTATGACAAATCAAGCTTAAAAGTTAGAAATTAAACTGATAATTACAACAAAATCGTGAACAATATATAAGATAAAGAACTTATGATGGCTCCCATTAAATAAAAAGAATTGATCATCAAATACACCCTTATTTCAAAATGATTAATTCAATTTTTGTATTTGTATTTATTTATTATTTTTTAACCTATTTGAATTTAATTTATTAACTAGGATTATAATTTATACTCGACAATTTACAAACGCCTACCTCGAATTGCAGGGCATATAAAGCGATTGACACTTAAATCCAGTTGCTCCAAATTTGGTAAAAGTGCTAAATCTGAACAAATTATTGAAGTGACGATGAGTGTATATATATGTATCATCTTCAAAAACATTCAGAATTGAATATAGACAGATATAATTTATATATATTACATTGAACAGGAAAAGGCCCATCTATGTAGCAATCAGCAAGAATCAAGTTCTTGAGGGATTTGAGAGCACCGAGTGGTTTTATAATGCTCTGTTCTATCTGAAAATTGCGACTAAGATCTAGAGTCTCCAACTTTGCAAACTTGGACTTGCTTCTACCACCTTTAACAACATAATCTACTCCAGAATATCAATTTAATTACCCATTAATACTAACTAATCATCACACAATATATTATTATAATATATATGAAAGCATATGCTG
Source organism: Chamaecrista fasciculata (assembly GCA_003254925.1). NCBI lineage: Eukaryota > Viridiplantae > Streptophyta > Magnoliopsida > Fabales > Fabaceae > Chamaecrista > Chamaecrista fasciculata. Next base: position 130,109 of record QANZ01020176.1, read on the forward strand.
ATGACAGAGTGTGTGTGTTTAACCTTGTTAAGGGCATATTTAGTTGCTACAAAAAAGAAATTTGTGGCTAAAACATTTTTTAAATTCCATTAAAGTAGGGTGAGTGTGAAGGAAAGGAGAGAGATGAATCAATAGAAGGATAAAAAACAAAGAGAAGATTCATTCTTCATTAAATACACTTCACTTACTTTAGCATATTTATATTTTAGTAGATTTTCATTAGTGAAAACTTACTTAACTAAAATTTTTGTTAAAAAACACTATTTAAAAAATACAAATAAACATGAGCAATGAGAAAAAGTACGTACCTTGAATCCCAATGATACGATCAAAACAATTAGAAGACAAGTTAAGGGTTATCAAGTGATTGAAGGGTAAGAAAAGAGACAAATTCAAGTTTAACCTCACAAAGGTAAGACAATTAGGATAATATTCTTGAGCCCATGTAAGATTGTGGAGAGAGAGAGAGAGATGATATGACCCGAAGAAGAATTACATGTGACTCTCTCCCAACTACAAATATCAGTGTTTGAATTATTAGAGAGCCATGAAGGAAGAAGAAACTTATCCATGGAAGCATTATGGAGCTTCAAAGATTCCTTGATTTCCATGAGAGCTCTCTTCTCTTCTTCCAACCATCCCTTGCACCCATGGGCATGCAAGACAATAATTGCAGCAAGTAGCGTTAGCAACCAAGACCACCTCATGTTTTGGGATCGTAGAAGATTAAAACAAGTTCTTTAATCAATTTAGTATGGGAGGAATCATATATATATAATACACTTCATATTAGTAGGAGGACAAGTCAACTCAAGTCAATGACTCAATAATGCAATGATGACTTGGACCAATTATTGAACCTGTCAATTATTAAGATCTAATTATGGCATTATACGAAATGGAACACTTTAGAAAAGAAAAAGACAAAAAAAAGGATGGCTAGAAAGCTTAATTACATGAATTGATTTAATATTGGCAAAAGATCTTTTGCTGCCCCTAACGTTTGGGGTCCGTTTCAATTATGCCCCCAACATTTGTTTTGTGTCAATTATGCCCCCAACGTTTCACATTGTTGTCAATTATACCCTAATCTCAATTTTTTTGGGCCAAAGTCCTATTTTGATCCCTCTAGTTTGCTCAAAGTTCCGTTTTGGTCCCTCAAGTCTCCGGCGAATTTTTCAGCGAGATACACGTACGATGATTTAGACGACTACAAAAACTCTTAATTCAAGGTTTTTTTGACCTCCAGAGTTCAATGACGGCCTCCATTTTACGTTCGCAAAATGCAGGCCGCCATTGAACTCGGGAGGTCAAAAAACCTTGGATTAGGAGTTTTTGTAATCATTGGGGGCGCCGCCGTGTATCTCACCGAAAAGTTCGTCGGAGAGTTGAGAGACCAAAATATATAGGACTTTGTCCCAAAAAAATTGACAATAATGTGAAACGTTGGGAGCATAACTGACACAAAACAAACGTTGGGGGAATAACTAAAACTGACCCCAAACGTTAGGGGCACCAACCGGTCTTTTGTCTATATGAATTGATTTTAATATTTGTGCAAGAACTACTTGGGAAGGCCATGGAAGGAATACTTTGTTGGTTTTTATTATAAATTATTATAAAAAATATATATATATATATATAACCGAAACTTTAAAACAGTCATGCGTTGCTCGTCGTTACAAAGGCAATTAATATAATTAATATATATATATATGCAACGTATGAATAATTAAGAGGATATATATATATATACACACGTTGGAAGAAAACGTGATATTAAAGACAAATAAATTTTTCCAAACGGCTGGTTTAAAAAGTTTCATGCGTGTGTATATATATATATATATGAGTGTGTTGGAGTTTTTTGGTGTAAGACATATGAACAATACTAGTTGTGAAAGTGAGAGAAAAATACTTGTGTCCTTGGGTAGAGAAAAAGTGTGGGAGTAGAGTCCTGTCTACTTCTTTGTGTAGAAGTTGTAGACTCAAAAAGGCGAGTATTTGGCCGTTGTATCCTGGGGGTGACGCGTCCGTGTACCACTACACCGGGGTTATAGACAAAGTTTCTACCCGTGGAGGGCGTGAATTACCTTAAAGAAAGCGAGATATCCGTGCCTCGGCCAAATACCACGCAGTCCGTCTTTACTAATATTTTTATTTCTTGTCTATTATTTTCTTATTTTCTCTTGTAGCCCCAACATACTTTACAACAGTTTTTGTTCGTTGTTTCTTGCATTGGATGCTCTGATAACGTACACCCACTGGTTGGAGATTTCGCACCAAAGGTACTTTATTATGGAGAATCTGAGAACACATGACTTGGTTCTAACTTGACACAGAATTTGAATATAATGTATGAAAATAAAAGTCTCTTATTGATCTCCTTATTGATCTGATTTTCAAGAGTCATGCATTTTCACTTGGGGTCATCCTCAACGTTGTGGGCATGCAAATGTGAGCAAGTGTGAATGGCTATCCCAAAACAAAATAAGAAAGAAGACAATGAGACATGATAATGATATTAAAGAAACTTTTTCTTTTCTTTTCTTTTTCCTTTTGACCAACGAAATTAAAGAAATCAAATTTTTAATCTTAACTTTCTTTATTATTTGACAACACTAATTAAAAGAAGACGCATGAGCAAGACATTAATTCATCAACCCAAAAAAGTGGGACGTGATGCATAAGTTCATAAAGGAAAAACGCCACTAGACTGCCATTATCAAACAATAAAGTAGAAACATGCATGCATGTGTCCCTGCAAGTCGTGCATCCATATCATTGTGATCATCACTCACTAACAAGATTGAAAAACCACTACTCTAAGACATTCATGGAATAGTCAGCATGGTAAACTTTATGTTTAAAATAAAGCTAGGACACTGAAAAAAATAGACAAATTCATTGAGGCAAATCTACAAACACATGAAATTAAATGCTTTATTTTAATTTAGACAATCAATTTTACAAACCAACAGGAAAATCGAAAATAGGACTCTAAAAAAACAGTAAGGAAGTCGAGAAGTGTAAATTACCTTCTTTTCCTTTTATTTTCTCTTACAATATTACTGTCTCTTCCTCCTCCAATTTCTGCTGCAAAAGGTGAGCAGAAAACCCCAATCACACACTCTGATTTTTCTGTCTCTTCTTTTCTTCACTCAACACCCTCTCTGTTTCTTAATTTTTCTCACGCTGGCATTGTGAGTATAAGGAAGAAAAAATAATTCTTGTACCAAACATCCCCTTACTCTTTATATGTTTATCATGGATTGGACTCGTGAATGGATTCATGAGAGCTATGGGGATTTGTTTCATGATTGGGCCTTTTTTTTATTTTATGAAAATCTTTTACTTTAGGAGATGAAATACCAACTAAATCCTACATTGCAAAATTAAATTCTTATTTTTCTTATTATTTGTTGATATTTTTAGCCAAACTAAATACAGTGTTTATAATATTAATTCAAATTAAAAGTTAACTATTATTATAAATAATAGTAGTAAAAAATTAATAAAATCAATAAAAATCTTAACAAATTGAACATAATTAAAAGTTTATTGATTTTTGGCGATCCCACAATAACAAATTTACGAGAATTTTCTGCATTTTAATCATAAACAATGAAATGATTTAGTTGAGCCCCTAATCCCTATATATGCCTAGTTTATTAAAGTGAGTCCTGGGATAACCCATAAGGCCTATAGTAAACTAAAAATATAGTGCTAGAAAGACCACACTTTCTTTCATGGTGTTAACTATACGGAATAGAACACTTTAAAAAAGTAAAGGAGATTTTGTTCATTGTTTCTTGGATGCTCTGATACGTATAACACCCACTACTGGTTGGAGATTTGAGAACTGTTAAATTTGTGTAAATATTAGATTAGTTTAGTGATATTGTACAGCTGTGCATTTTAGTCCTTTTTATTATTCTGATTGTAAATATTATTGTAGGTATGTGTACAGCTCATAGGTTTCTAGATTTTTCTTCTATTTGTTAGTTATTCTTCAACCAATGAGGTATCTACACATATCCTCATTTAATTGTATATAACCATTAAAGGATAATGAATACATCACACTGAATATTTTCAGCATTTCTCAGTATTCTGATTACTATTTTCATGGTATCAGAGCCAGGTTACCTTTAAGCTGGTATATTCCTATTTTGCCCTTACTTTCCTTTTACCTACTTACTCATATGGCTGAAAACCCTAATTCGGCGAACTCCTCTACCCCATCTATTGAAATCGCGAACTCTTCCAACCCTAACACTACAATTGCAAGCGGCGACATCCAGCACATAGAAGATGGCCCTTTTGTCCTCTACAACTCAGACCACCCAAGAATGGCGCTTGTCACTTCACATCTCACAGGGCCAACTACTTGACCTGGAGCATCGCCATTAAGACTTCACTTGAAGATAAGGACAAAACTGCATTCATCGATGGAACCTTGCTACCACCAGCTAATGAGAAGGAGTTTCAAAGGTGGAAGAAGGTAGATTCCATGATTAAATCGTGGATTATCAACTCTATCTCCAAGGAGATAGCCGACACTCTGAATTACTGTCATTCCGCCAAGCGCTTGTAGGATGAACTTGAGGAGAGGTATGGTGTTAGTTCTGGACCTCAACTCTACAAAATACAGTGTGAGTTATGCTCTATGCAACAAGGTACAAATTCTGTTACTACATACTACAATAGAATGTTCAAGGCTTGGGATGAGTTAGATAAGATTTCACCTATTCCTGTTTGCAAATGTTCTCAGTGTACTTGTAATGTGACTACTAAAATGAAGGATTTAACTGCATCTACTAGGCTTTTACAATTTCTGATGGGTCTGAGTGCTGATTTTGAGTCCACTAGGGTTCAAATCCTTAATCTAGAACCATTACCCAGTGTTAGTAAAGCTTTTGCTATGGTGGTTCGATTTGAAAGTAAAAAAAAAAATGTAAGTCAATCCTTCACTGTTGCTAGTACTGAGGGTAGTGCTATGTTTGTTAAGTCAAAGCCTAAAAATGAGAGTGAAGGCGAGGTGACTGAAAAAAAGAAAGAGGGGAATAAGAAGGGGGATAGATACTGTAATCACTGTAAAATTGTTGGGCATACTAGAATACATGTTTCAAAATCCATGGGTACCCGGAATGGTACAATGACTTGAAAGAAGCAAAGGAAGCACAAGGAGGAACTAAGAAAGCCATTGCTAACATGGCTGGTGATAACATTCCTCACAATGACAGCTATGAAAATGAAGGGAAGCAATCTGAATTAGCCTCTTTGGTGTCTCAACTGATCAAACAAGAAATGGGCAAATATTTGAAAGGAAAGCAACAAGAGGAACATGATGGAGATTGTGCCCTAGGGCCAATCATTTTATATGTTTGAACATATTGTTTGATTAATTTATGAATGATAAATTATGTCGTTATCATATTATTAGCATGTTTACTGTGATAACAATCCTTGATTAATTATGTGATAATTATTCTAAACTGTCTCTGGTCGATTATTCACGTGGGAATGTGAATGAACTAAGACCAGCATGACTTCGGTGTATGGAGATACACGCATGTGATGCTTCTCGAGAGTCATGGTGCAATTATGTATTGGGTTACAAGTTGCTGGACCGACCCGGAGAGTCCTGCATGGGTTTAATCATAAGCTAGTCTCTCCTGTACACCTATCATGACGCCCTTAGACCTGAGGTCTTCATTATTCCAGCGTTGTAGATGCTGGACTTTGGCCTAGTCCAACGTTGCCCGTAACAAGGTAATCATACAAGCTAGGTACGGGTTTAGTTGTTTGTCGTACTGAGGAATGTGGTTGACCAATAAGGAATTTTGTCCCTCATTAAGATGAGAGATATTTAACTTGGCCCCTCGATGAGTTTGTCCAAGGAATGTATGGCCACACAGGGAAATGGGACTAACTCAAGGAATCGAGAAAGTTATGGTTTGGATTACAAGGATGATTTTCACATGCCTTATCCATGACCAAAATATCGTGTGACAATAGGGATTATGACTAGGTGGTATTAAGGTTAAGTCATTTATGTTAAAACGATAACTCACGTGTTTTGGGTAGTCGTGATGGCTTGCTAGAGTCCGCTCTCGACTTGTGAGTCATAGAGATGGCTTGCTGCCAATTTCACGTGAGGCCTGTTGGGTCACACATGAGCAGGATCAAGATACTGTAATGGGACACGAATTAGGGTTTAATTCGTGAGTCACTTTAGTGACACAATTTAAGACATAGTTGAATGTCTTAGGACATGAAGTCTTGTCTTAAATAAAATCTACATTTGTGATATTTAAATTTGTTAGACAAGTTTAAATATATTAATTGTTAAATAGTTAATTTGATTAATCTATTTACAATTGAATTCTTGTTTAAAATATTAGGGAATAATGAATTCACTAAGTCTCCTAAGAGTTAGGGGATTATTGATTTATTAAATTCTCTAATATTGGATAACAAGAGAGGATGTGTCGCCTCACTCTTGGATTAATTAATAAAATATGATTTTGTTAATTTGAATTCAAGATTTAAATTTGAATTCAAGATTTAAATTTGAACTCAAGATTCAAATTTGAATTAAGGTTCCCTTGAAACTTTTTTTTTGATACTTCCAAATGTTGTAAAGTGTCTAATGTGTGGTTTAGATTAGGTGGTAGGAGAAGGCCAGAGAAAGAATTACCACCCAAAATGACACTTTTCAATTTGGAGTTGTTGGCAAGCAACCAATTGGGAAACATAGCAACAATGTTATTGTTTGTGAGGTCAATGAATTCCAAGCCTCGTTGGAAAAAAAGGAAAGTAGGCATAGTACTTTTCATTTGAAAATAAGACACTCGTAGATATTCCAATTGAAAAGAAGGAATCCATGGAGGATTTTCAGTTTCAATTTGAAATGCACTGGTATTGTAATTATCTCCAATTGATAATACCTTGAGCTTTGAATGGTTAGCCAAGATGCTAAATGAGAATGAACCCTCAAACATGTTGCTTGATAACGAAAGATACTCCAGAGATGTTAGAGGAGTGATGAAAGATGGAGGAATGATTCCAGTTAAATAATTATTTGAGAGATCAAGTGCTGGAAGTGAAGTCAAATTGCCAAGGCATGTATCCAAGGTCCCTGTAAAATGATTATTTGAGAGATCTAGCTCTTGAAGTTGCATCATTTTGCACAGACCTATATGCATTGTGAAAGAGAAAAGAAATTAAACAATTGTAATATTTTTTTAGACACACACCATGATACACTTTTCAATCTAATTAAGCCTACACAATGATATATGAATTTGCTCACCTTTAATTGGCAAGGATCCATTCAGCCAAGATTGTTTTATGATAAGGACTTCCAAGTTGCTCAGGTTTGCCAAAACTTTATAAGAAAGAAGGAATACATGAACAATGGTAAGAATAAAGAAGCAGATGAGGAAATGCGCATCTTTTCCATTAACACTCAGCAAGATATATACAATTACATGAGGTAAGGAATGACACGTGCTAGCTATCCTATTGGCTGCAGAATTGACAAAAAAAGACTATGAGCTGTACATAACAGAAAAGGGAATATACTGGCACAGAAAGATATGCAGCTGTAATTTCTAACTAATCCTAAACTAACAATAACTAACAAAGTAATTAAGCATAAATCTTTACATCCCCTCCTCAAGATGGAGCTTGTTGTGAAACAAGACCCAGCTTGGACATTAGAGACTGAAATTGAGGCTTAGAGAGCGATTTGGTGAACAAATCCGCCACTTGGAGCTGAGTTGGGATGTGTTGAGGCAAAATGAAACCTTCTTTAAATTTATCCCGAATCACATGGCAATCAACTTCTATATGTTTTGTTCTTTCATGATAGACTGGATTTGCTGCTATGTGTAGTGCAGATTTGTTATCACACCATAAAGGAATTGGTGTTTGTACTGTTAGCTGAAAATCTTTAAGCAGATAGCTTAGCCACTGAAGTTCACACACTGTATTCGCCATGCTTCTGTACTCTGCCTCACAAGAAGATCTAGAGACAGTAGGCTGTTTTTTTGTCTTCCAGGAAACAATGTTCGATCCTAAAAATATGCAGTACCCAGTTAGAGATCTTCTAGTTATAGGACATGTTGCCCAGTCACTATCACAATAGGCTTCTAGCTTCAGATCAGTATTAGTATGATAGTAGAGCCCTGTAGATGGTGTGCCTTTCAAATATCTCACTATATGTAGAGCAGCCTCCATGTGAGTGTCACAAGGTTCTCCTACAAATTGACTAAGTTGCTGTACTGCATAAGTAATGTCTGGCCTTGTTAAATTAAGATATAGAAGCCTACCTATCAACCTGCGATACTGGTCAGCTTCATTGAGTGGTTTAGAATCCTGTTGGAACTTGAAACCTCTAGGCATTGGGGTGTCAACTGGATTTGCATCCTGTAAATGAGTATCAGCTATAATGTCTGCTATATACTTTCTTTGCCCAATAAATGTACCAGCTTCATTTCTAGCTAATTCAATACCAAGAAAATACTTAGCATACCCCAAGTCCTTTATAGTGAACAAGGTATCAAGATAGTTTTTTACTGCTACAATATTCTTTTCTAGAGACCCTGTGACTAAAACATCATCTACATAGACGATTAGAGCTAGGAAGTCTTCAGTACCTGTCCCTTTAGTGAACAGACAATGGTCATTAGGTGACTGAATGAACCCAAAGTTAATTAACTGAGCAGTAAATTCATAATTCCATTCTCTTGAGGCTTGTTTTAAGCCATAGAGAGAACGTTTCAATTTGCATACTTCTCCATCTTTGCCTTTCTCATATCCCTCTGGAGGCACTAAGTAAACTTCTTCTTTAAGATAGCCATGCAAAAAAGCATTATTAATATCTAATTGATGGATAGGCCAACCTTTAGCAGTAGCTAATGCAATAAAGACCCTTATAGTTACTAGCTTAGCAACAGGAGAAAAACTCTCAAGATAATCGATTCCAGCAACTTGGTTGTAGCCTTTTGCTACTAACCTAGCTTTGTACCTGTCTACAGACCCATCAGGCTTAAATTTTACCTTATACACCCACTTTGAGCCAATGGCTTTCTTCCCTGGAGGTAGTTTGGTAAGTTCCCAAGTATCATTCTCCTCCAGAGCTTGCAATTCTTTCTGCATTGCCTCCACCCAGTTGCTATCCTCTGCAGCTTGTTTATAAGAGTGTGGTTCCTGCACTTTAGAAACATTAACCATATATGCAGCATATGATTCAGTGAATTGATTACTACAGGGTTCTATAGAGGTCAGATTGCAAACATAGTCTTGCTGCCATATTGGTGGTTTTTTTGGTCTAGTACTAATTCTAAGTGGTGGTGGAGGATCCTGTGGACTAACAGAATCAGCAGAAAAAGTTGGTGATGGATCTGTTGTGGGATAAGACAAGCTCTTAGTGAGATTAGTTGTGTTTGGTGAAGTGGATGAAGTAGGTGAGACACTGTCTATATCCTGCAATGTATCATGATCATTAAAAAATAATGGTGTATTGGTAAGAGACTTGTTTACATTATCCTCAAAACTGTCTGAGATGGAAGATATGATAGGTTGTGGTGTAGTAGTTTCATTTGGTATGACTGTGGGTGTATCAAAGGGGTAAACACTTTCATAAAACTTTACATCTCTACTGATATGGATCTTATGGGTGTGTAGGTCATAGACCTTATATGCTTTTTGCCCTGTAATGTACCCAATGAAGACACATTTAAGTGCTCTTTCAGCAAACTTGTCCTTATGAGGGTTGGTGTTTGTGGCAAAGCATAGGCATCCGAAAATTCTAAGTGTGCTATAATCTGGTTTATGACCATTTAACAGTTCAAAGGGTGATTTTCCTTGTAATATGGCTGAAGGTAAGCGATTTATGATATAGGTAGCAGTTAATATTGATTCTCCCCAGAATTTTCTGGGTAATTTTGCTTGAAACATTAAGCTTCTTGCAACTTGTAAAAGATGCTTATGCTTTCTTTCAACTACCCCATTTTGTTGGGGTGTGTAGACACATGTCTTTTGATGGATTATGCCAATTTTACTGAACACATACTGACATTCTTGGCTAACAAACTCAGTGCCATTATCTGTTCTAATAATCTTGACTTGTTTTTGGTACTGATTTTGTATTTTTGACAGAAAAATATCAAGAGTTTGAGGTACTTGGGTTTTGGTTTTAAGAAGAAAAGTCCAAGTTGCTCTGCTATAATCATCCACTATAGTGAGGATGTAATGACACTTTGTCAAACTGGGTACAGAATAGGGCCCCCATAGATCGACATGTAGCAAGGTCAATATGTCTGTAGATCTGGTATGACTTTTACTAAAAGGAAGTCTTTGTTGTTTTGCCAAATGACAAATGTCACAGATAGGTAGAGTAGTATTTTTATTGATTTCAGGTATTTCTGTTTGGACTAAGACAGATTGTGGACAATGTCCAAGTCTCTTGTGCCAAATAAAATCAGACTTTTCATTAAAATTGCATGCTGCATTACAACTCATAATACTACTTGCAGAAAATAAACTAGTGTCAATGGAAGTCAGTGCATCCTTGATTACATTGGGGTAAAAAGACCTAGGTTCTAAGATGTAGAGATTCTTTCTAACAGCAGCAACAGCAAGAACTTGATTACTCTTCGGTTCCTGCACAATGCAGTGGGATTTGAGAAACACAAATTGCAAACCTGTATCCCTAACCATTCTATTGACAGAGAGAAGATTAAACTGGAAAGTAGGCACATAAAGAACATTACTAAGAGTCATTTTAGGATGTAATGTGATTTGTCCTCTTTTTTTAACAAGTTTGGTACTGGAATCAGGCAAATGTATCTTAATAGGTGGTATCACTGAAACAATATGATGCATAAGGTTAATATTGGAGCTCATGTGTGTTGATGCTCCTGTATCTATAATCCAGGCACCACAGTCAATAAACAAGTAATTAGAAGTAGCCATACCTGAGTAGTTAATTAAATTAGCATAGTTAACTTGCTCGTCAATCTGTTTTCCCTTGAGCATCCTTCCCATTTCTTCTTTAATAAGTTGAGAGACCATTGAAGCAAGCTCCTGCCTGCCTCCACCATCCTTAACAGTCCCTTCATCATTGTGGACACCAGCCATGTTTGCAGATGATTTCTTAGGAGTGGAAGTCTTCTTTCCCTCTTTATACTCCTTAAACCAGTCAGGATACCCATGGAGCTTGAAACAGACATCCTTGGTATGACCTCCCATATGGCAGTGATCACAGTATCGATCTGATTTCTTATCAACAGGTTTTTTCTTACCTGTTGTCTTGGCATCATTATCCCACTTAGGTGTGCTTGCTTTGGCTGCCATGGCACTAGCTTCGATAGAAGAAGTTGAGTAAGACTGAGTCACTGTTTTCTGACTCTCAGCACGAATGACCATTGCAAAAGCTTTGCTAATGGTAGGGAGAGGATCAAGGTTCAAAACCTGGCCTCTAATGATTTCAAAATCAGGGCTAAGACCCATAAGAAACTGCAAGAGTCTCGCGGAAGCAGTGATGACCTTCAGTTTTTCAGTGAGACCACAAGTGCATCCTGTGCATTTGCAGGCTGGGAGAGGTACAAGTCTGTCCATCTCATCCCAAGTCTTGTGCAGCTTGCTATAGTATGCAGTGACAGAGTCAGTTCCCTGTTGCAGAGAACTCATTTCGCGCTGGATTTGGTATAACTGAGGTCCAGTACTAACACCGTACCGCTCCTCAATTTCATCCCAAAGATTTTTGGAAGTAGCGCAGTAAATGAGAGTATCTGAGATTTCTTTGGAGATGGAATTGGTGATCCAAGATTTCACCATCGAGTCCACCTTCTTCCAGCGCTTAAACTCGGCATCATCAGTAGGAGGAAGCATGCTACCATCGACGAAGCCAATCTTGTCTTTAGCTTCGAGGGAAGTACGAATGGCAATGCTCCAGGTTAAGTAGTTGGAACCAGTCAAATGAGCTGTCACCAACGCCATTCCGGGATGATCGGAATTTTGGAGAGCAAGAGGACTGTCATCGAGACGTTGAGTACTCGCATTTCCAGAACCAGGGGTAGTTGCAGACTTACTACCAGTGGATTCAGCCATAGCAGCAGAGCAACAGAGTAGAAAAGAAAGAAGAAGCAAAAGAAAGGGGAAAAACGAGAAGAAATACGCAGAGAAGGATCAATTCCTTGCTCTGATACCATGAACAATGGTAAGAATAAAGAAGCAGATGAGGAAATGCGCATCTTTTCCATTAACACTCAGCAAGATATATACAATTACATGAGGTAAGGAATGACACGTGCTAGCTATCCTATTGGCTGCAGAATTGACAAAAAAAGACTATGAGCTGTACATAACAGAAAAGGGAATATACTGGCACAGAAAGATATGCAGCTGTAATTTCTAACTAATCCTAAACTAACAATAACTAACAAAGTAATTAAGCATAAATCTTTACAATACATGAGATACATATATATACATAGATAAAACTTTATGAGAAAGAAGGAATACATGAGATACATATATATATATACATAGTAGCTTAATTTTTAAGAAAATGGAATGTCCAAATTATATATATCTATATTACCTTTGTCAACAATAGTCGTTTCCTTTCGCCATCCAAAATTGTCTGATAAGGATAGAGATTTTAGAGCTGGAAAGGCAACCAAATACTTGAATATATTTTCATCCAGGTAGTTGCGACTTAAGTCTAGTGTCTTCAACTTCTTTAACTTGGGCAAAGAACCATAATCTGAAAGTTCAAAGGTCAAACCAAATAAAGTGAATCAAAATTGAGTGTATATATACTAGTTAATATTACAAATCAAACTTAAGATTTAGAAATTACATTGATAATTACAAACAAACGCTTTATTGAAGGTCCTCAGTAATTAAACGCCTACCTTGTATCGCAGGGATTGTAAGGTGATTATATCTTAAACGTTTTTTTTCTTAAACTCCATTAAAGTAGGTTAAGTGTGAGAGAAAGGAAAGCGATGAATCAAGTAATAGAAGGATTAAAAATAAAGAGAAGATTCAGTATTCATAAAATGCACTTCACTTACTTTAGCTGATTTATATTTTAGCAGATATGCATTTGTGAAAATTTACTTAACTATAGTTTTTGTTAGAATAGCCATTTAAAAGGTATAAAATAAACATGAGCAATGAGCAAAAAAAGTGTACCTTGACTCCCAATGATACCATGGAAACAATTAGAAGACAAGTTAAGGGATGTCAAGTGATTGAAGGGTAAGAAAAGAGACAAGTTCAAGTTCAACCTCCAAAAGGTAGAACAATCAATGTACCTATCATCCCATATACGAGCCCATGTAAGATTGTAAAGGGAGAGAGAGATGATATGACCAGAAGAAGAATTACATGTGACTCTCTCCCAATTACAAATATCACTGTTTGGATGAGAGAGCCATGAAGGAAGAAGAAACTTATCCATGGAAGCATTATGAAGCTTTAGAGATTCCTTGATATCCATTAGAGCTCTCTTCTCTTCTTCTAACCATCCCTTGCAGCCATTGGCATGCATTAGAATAATTGCTACAAGTAGCTTTAGCAACCAAGACCACCTCATCTTTTGGGATCGTAGAAGATTAAAACAAGTTCTTTAATCAATTTAATATTGGAGGAATCATATATATAATACACTTTATACTAATGGGACAAGTCAATTGGAGTCAATGAGTCAATAATGCAATGACTTCAAATCAATAAGGGTAAATTACACAGAAGGTGCATGTAGTCTGGCCCATTTACAAGAAAGATCTTTATGGTTTAAAAAGTGGCAAATAAAGACCTGTGGTTTGCTCCATTAACAAAAAAGGTCTCGGAGGTATTTGTCATCCAAAACTAACAGAATTAAGATAATGTGCAGCTCACATGATCCATTTCCACATACTCAATCCCTAATTTCTCCTCTATTTTCTAGAAATTTGTGTAATTTACCCAATCAATAATTAAATCTACCAATCAACCAGTCAATATCTCAATGATGATTTACCCAATCCACAGACTCTGTAAGTATGCACAGTTTTATAGTGAACTTGAAGTCTATAATCAACCAGTCAATGTCTCAATGATGATTTCAATTAAATTGCACCTAATGTCTCCTCTCTTGCTTTTCTTAATGAGGTTTACCATACTAACAGATCGATTGGAAGGACAGTTATAAAATAAGATAATTTAGAGGTTTAAATTATTGATTATGAGTTTAATTAGTGTCTCTGAGTGAGTGTGATATGGTTTTACCAACTATCTTAAACTATTTAAATGTTTATTTTTCTAGAACCTCCCAAATTTGGCGATTTATGTCTAGAAAATTGGAAGTTTGGGGAGAGACTAAATTGAAAATATTTTTATTACAAAAATTCAAAATACAATTTGCTCCTTCTCAAATTGGGGGATTTATGATAGTTTGGGACTTCAATAATTTTTATTTCTCCTATTAACTTTATTCTCTTTCAAATTTTCATAAACTTTAAAATTTTAGATCTTTATACATTATTACTTTTTATTCAAAATTCATTATGATTTTTTATATTTCTAATGTTTGGTGGTTAAATTATATAAAAAATTTTGTTTGAATTGTTAAAAATCAAATTACTTATAAATTAAAGGCTGAAGTGCGAATTTGGTCCTATAACTTTGCTCCAGTTCCCAAATCAGTCCTATAACTTTTTTTGTCTCGAATTTGGTCCTATAACTTTGTTCTAGTTCCCAAATCAGTCCTATAACTTTTTTTGACTCAGTTTTGGTCCCATATGTTTTGAAAACCTCCCACCGTTAGTCCTCTGTCTATTTTAAATTACAATTTAGTCCTGAAAACTTCAAGTCCCTTTCACTTTAGTCCCTGATTATCAAAATGAAAGTGAAAGAGCATCCCTAAAGATTCTCAAACCTTACATCTTGGTCCCTAATCCATGAATTCTTCATGAAATTGAAGAGAAATGCAAAAAAAAAAAGAAAAAACACAAATTAAAAGCAAATGATAGAGGGACCAAAATTGAAAACGCAAAAAATTTAAAACCCACCCGAAAACGTACGAAAATCGCCGAGAAACTCAAAAACTCATCTGAAAACCCCAATTCTCACTGAAATCTCACTCAAATAATCGCCCTCAAATGTTTTAAGAAAGAATTTTCGAAAATCCAAACTTTTGAGGTGGGAGGTCATAGAAGATTCCCCTACATTTGGTGATTCCGAAAGAGAAGTTCTGAAATCCCTTACATTTCTTCTATCACATCCCTCCTCAAAAGTTTGGATTTTCGAAAATTCTTTTTTAAAGCATTTGAGGGCGATTACTTGAGTGAGATTTTAGTGAAAATTGAGCGACTTTCGTACGTTTTCTGGTGAGTTTGGGGCATTTTTCGGTGGGTTTAAAATTTTCTACATTTTCAGTTTTGGTCCCTCTGTCATTTGCTTTAATTTGTGTTGTTTTTGCATTCCTATTCCATTTCATGAAGAATTCATGGATTAGGGACCAAGATATAAGGTTTGAGAATCTTCAGGGATGCTCTTTCACTTTTATTTTGATAGTTAGGGACTAAAATGAAAGGGACTTGAAGTTTTCAAGACTAAACTGTAATTTAAAATAGACAGAGGACTAATGGTGGGAGGTTTTCAAAACATATGGGACCAAAACTGAGACAAAAAAAGTTGTAGGACTGATTTGGGAACTGGAGCAAAGTTACAGGACCAAATTCGAGACAAAAAAAGTTATAGGACTGATTTGGGAACTGGAGCAAAGTTATAGGACCAAATTCGCACTTTGGCCTAAATTAAATAATTATAAGAGTATTATTATAAACTTATCTTACTTTATTAATGATATTATAACATTCAAATAATAAAAAAGGATTTATCATCTTTTTTTAATAATTGAATGATTTATTTAACCCACCCACCCCACTACATCCTTTCTCATGTTCTTATAAATGATCATCAACTCATCCCATTCACTTTAAAACTTCCACTCAAGCCGCAAGTGAGTCAGTCTCCACAAGGAGTTAAGGACCACAACTAAATGGTTTGAAACCTATATTCCCACCATCCATGATCATTAGGAATGAGTCCAACATAGGTATTGACGTATCGTGTTGAGTACTCTCATTGTAAGGCCCATCATACTTTTTTTTTTATGGTAAGCCAATCACAATTCAATTTGACCCGACCATTATCATATGATGTGTTTAAGGTTTTTTAATATTTATATATATAGAAAAATAAAAATTTCTTAAAATATATTTAAATTAAAGCAACTGCAAATTTAAACTTGTTTCATTCAAACTTAAAATGAAATAAATATGACTATATTCAATAATTTAAAATCAAGAGTGAATAACAATAGAAATATTTAGGACCAATATGAAATTTAAAAAAAAAAAAATTAGACTACACTAAAGGCATACATTTGGAGCTAATTTAAACATTCAACCATTAATTAATGGCATGTAACTTTGCTCCAGGTCCCAAATCAGTCTTATATCTTTTTTTGTCTCGAATTTGGTCATGTATCTTTGCTCTAGGTCCCAATCAGTTATATATCTTTTTTTTGTCTCAATTTTGGTCCCCATATGTTTTGAAAACTTCCCACAGTTAGATCTCCGTCCATTTTAAATTATAGTTTTGTCCTGAAAACTTCAAGTCCCTTTCACTTTAGTCTCTGACTATCAGAATGAAATTGAAAGAGCATCCCTGAAGATTCTCAAACCTTACATCTTGGTCGATAATCCATGAATTCTTCATGAAATGGAATAGAAATGCAAAAACAACACAAACTAAAGCAAATGACATAGGGACCAAATTGAAAACGCATAAAATTTAAAACCCACCGAAAAATGCCCCTAACGCGCCAAAAAACTGTTCGAAAATCACGGAGAAATTCAAGAACTCATCCAAAAACTTCAATTCTCACTAAAATAATCACCCTCAAATGTTTTAAGAAAGAATTCTCGACAATTCAAACTTTCTTCTATTACCTCCCTCCTCAAAAGTTTGGATTTTCAAAAAAAAAAAATTCTTAAAGCATTTGGGGCGATTATTTGAGTGAGATTTTAGTGAGGATTGAGGTTTTTGAATGAGTTCGTGAGTTTTTCGGCAATTTCCGTACATTTTCCGGTGAGTTTTAAATTTTCTGCGTTTTCAGTTTTGGTCCCTCTGTCATTTGCTTTAATTTGTGTTTTTTCTGCATTTCTATTCCATTTCATGAAGAATTCATGGATTAGGGACCACGATGTAAGGTTTGAGAATCTTCAGGGATACTCTTTCACTTTCATTTTGATAGTCAGGGACTAAGTGAAAGAGACTTGAAGTTTTCAAAACTAAACTGTAATTTAAAATAGACGGAGGACTAACGGTGGAAGGTTTTCAAAATATATGGGACCAAAACTGAAACAAGAAAAGATATAAGACTGATTTGGGACCTGGAACAAAAACACATGACCAAATTCGAGACAAAATAATATATAGGACTGATTTAAGACTTGGAGCAAAGTTATAGGACCAAATTCGCACTTGGCCTTAATTAATTAATTAAACTGTTTTGCAATTTGATAAGGAGGAAATCAAAGTAGTTGGATATACACATTCATCGTTGGGGTCTCTCTCTGAACTCCTTCGTCCTTCGTTTCCATTTGCGTTGGAGGAGAGAGCAAAGGGCAATGTGTGTGTTTCCCTAAAACACACACATTGTTCCCTTGTCTCTGCAATCTCAAGCACATTCATAGCTCTCTCTTCCTTCACCATGGAATTCTCGCATTCCCCGCCAGTTTAAATCTTCACTCTCCCATACCATAACGAGGTTCATCGCTCTTCCTTCTTTTTCTTCTTTTTTCTTGAAAATTCATTCATGTTTATATATAATTAATGATTTTGTGTGTATTTGTACGAGTTTGATTTGTTTTCTTCCAGATTTATTTTTCGTTGAATCTTGTAAAACTTAATCTATCTGCGTTTTTTATTTTTTTTTTCTTTTCTTGTTCTCTTTCCTTTGTTGCTTGTGAAAGATCTGGTATACTTCTTTGCCCCTCTCCGTTTTCTCATTTCCAATCTGATCCAAGACTCAGGAAATTCCCTCATTTCTATCTCGTTTCTTTAATTTGTCAAAATTTTCACCCTTTTTCTTTTTTCCTTGGGTATGTTTCTGCTTTGAACTCGATCTTTTATGGAATTGATGCTTTGCTACTTGCTAGAAATGAATACGGTTATGGACGTTATGTTGTAGATTATGGGGGTGTTGATGAGATTATTCATGTTTATGTTACATTGGTTGTTGTCACATTAATGTAAGATGCTAAATACTTCTAGGCCTTTCAAATAATTCAACATCTCAATGAGTCATTGTCATTTGGCCATCACTGGATACTAATTCCTGCAAATCTATCATAAGAGGAAGAATACCTAGTCTGTATGATCTGTCATATCTCTTAAATGCAGCCATCATTATTCCTATTAATGGTTGGTAAAAAAGGTATATATGCATGAGAAAACTAGTGGGTAAACATAGTAGATTGGTTGGTAAAAATGGTTGCTAGCAATTACCTTAAGAACACATAGTATATAACCTTAGCAACCTGTATTTGACTTCTCTGAAAGCACTTTAGGAGTAATAGCCAATGTGGGGGAGTACACATTTGAGTTTATCTGGACCTCTAAATGACTATTACTCTAAGCTTCTAGCTGAAGATTTAAGGACAAAAATAGAAATCAATGTATTATGCTATTGTTTTAATTGAGGGCCAAAAAGGGGTGAGGAGGAGGATGAATAATGATTGCGTGGAGGTTTTCAAAGATTACCAGAAGTTACTTTGGTGTTTCAGTCAATTTCTGCTAAGAAATAATAATTCTCAGGGTCTGTGATATTAATAATGACTTTGGTGCTTCTATCAAACGATCCTCCGTTGTTCCTAGTATGTCTGCATTTGTCACTCTAATATTTTGTATAAAGGGTAGCAGCTAATGGGATATGACTGACACATAAAATGTAACTTTAAGATTCATGCACATTTGTCATTCTGTCTGACAACACTCCATATGCACCTTTCTCACGTCAGCTAGAATCAGTTCTCTGATACTTCGATCAATATTTCCTTGATCCTGTTATACCTGTTCAGCGTAAATTTGAATCAACAGTCTTTTTGGTGTTATCAACTTGAATAACATCAGCAGTAAAAAGCATGCAGAAAGGAGCCTCACTATAAATGGAACTAGAAAGTTGATTCACCACCAAGTGGACAAGAAGGACTTAAATAAATCATCGTTATACCTGTGTAGGTTGCGACTTTCCTGTTCCATCTTTATCCTCTATATTGTCTCACCAGCAGTAGCAACCTTGTGTGTAGAACAATTCTCTAAACTAGCCAGATCTATCATAAGTAAAAGATGCCTTCTTGATCATGTCTACTACAAACAAGCAATAATTTATTAAAGAGTAAATCAGGGAAGGAAACTGAGTAACTGACTATAATCTTCACTCATTCTTCAGGATAAGTTTTCTACAGGTTAAAAGTTCTGCTACTTGATTCTCTACAAAGCATAATTTAGTTTTGAAAAAATAAAATAAAAAAAGGAGATTTTGGGGTGGGGGTACTGCATTTCTTGCCTTAAATTTAAATCAGCTATATATGACATGTAACAACCCTTCACAATTGTTCCACCTTGATATTGTGTTTCATTTGAAGTGCAAAGAACTAGAATGGTAGGCAGTGTCGGATTATGGAAGTACCTTAATACCCCAAGTTTACTACAATTGTGCAAATTTATATCCTTGTCTTGTTTCACATTAAGATGTAAGGAACTGGTTGAATTTATGCTATCCATGGAAAACACTGACAGAAGGTACCTTCAATGAATCAAGCATTGATTATAGTGTAATTTTAAATGTCTTTATTCATTTAGTAACTAGATTTTGATCTTTCATCTAATAAATAGTATCTGCTGCAAATGGTTTATTCCCAGTGTTTGTCTTGATATGTACAGATTGGAAAGTATTGAGTGCTTCCTGGGTTCGTTTTTAGTATGAAATCAGGACTTAACGATGAAGGCTACCCTTCTACTCTTCGTCTTCATGTCATTAAAAAAACAGAACCTTGCTTTTGCATATTCCCGAAAGTGAAATCAGTTGAAGACAGTCCAGGGATTGTACCTGTCTATCTCAATGTGTATGATTTAACACCAGCAAATGGCTACATGTACTGGGCAGGCCTTGGAGTATTTCACACTGGTGTTGAAGGTCAGTGCGTACACTCCCATTGTCTTATATCCCAGACCTCTAAATATTTCTAAACTTTTTATCTGAGAAAAATATGCACCAGGATCTTTGGTTCAGTGTACATTTCTGTTGTAATATTTCCCTGCCGTCTGGAATTTATATTCATGGATCAAATCCTTATAAGGAAGGATTTTACAACCCTGTGTCTAGTTTTTTGACTTTTGAAGCTCATATCAATAATTTGTTTGAAACTAAATTATCTCCCCAAGCAATCTTAAGAACATACACTCATCTGATACATTGACGATTTTAATCCTAGAATGCTTCTTCAGAAAATCAAAACCATGTTTGATAAAAAAGATATATTATTTCATCTTACTGAGTTAACCTTTTTGGGTAGATTGAGGTAACCTTCAATTCTACCTAACACCCTCTGAAATAGAGATGTGTGTTTGGTCAGACTTCACATACATAGAGGTAGGAACTATCAGATATACCGTAATAACTTAGAGAAGGTAAGTATGTAATACGTGCAAGTACATGTGCTTTGCTTGCTCTTTTGATGTAATCAAAGAAAAAAGTTTTCTGGATGCTATGGTTGTTTTCTGAGATTTCCCTATTGTGTTCAGTTTATGGAATAGAATATGCTTTTGGAGCACATGACTGTCCAACAAGTGGTATCTTTGAGGTTGAACCTCGGCAATGCCCCGGCTTCAAGTTTAGGAAGTCAATACTCATGGGAACGACAAACTTGGATCCTTTCCAGATTAGAGAGTTCATGGAGTATCAGTCAGCAAACTACCATGGTGATACTTATCACTTGATCATCAAGAACTGCAACCATTTCTGTGGGGATATATGCTCCAAACTGACAGGGAATCCAATTCCAAAATGGGTCAATCGCCTTGCAAGAATGGGTATGACATATTTTCACACACAATGTCCAGATTAAACTTAAATTGCTGAAACACACGAAAGGCATCTTAGATATTCTGGAACACGTGGGCAAATAATAAGCAATTGGAAACCCAATATTGCTGGTTAAGTTTTCATTCAATCAATTTAGCACTGCTTCCATCCAGTAGTGCAAGGTTCGGTTCACTTATTACATGCCATGCATAAATTTTCCTTCATGTGCTCTCCTTTTCGCTTGGCCTGGAACTTTTGCTTCGAATTAAGCATTTGAAACTCACCTTCTTTGACTATTTCATCCAGCCTATACTTATGCATCTTGCATTAGATGCCCTGATTTATTGATTCTTTGTCATCTTTATAGGTTCTGCGTGTAGCTGCATACTCCCTGATGCCTTCAAAACTCCAAAGATTCAACATGATCCCAACCTACTCCCTGATACACTCAAAAGTTCGAAGACTCAAAATGATCCTAACCTTGAAAGAAGTGATAGTGAGAAAAAGAGTAAGCGGTCTGCCCTGAGGTGTTTTTCATCAAAGTCGAAATCCCAAAAGTTCCAGAGGAGAGAATCCAAGGCTCCATTAATTCCAGCCTCTCAGGATAAAGGTTTCTTACATCGATGGAAGTCCTGTAAGAGTTCAGAAAGGGAAAGATGATATATTTTTGAGTTCCCATAAGCTCTTCTCTGGTATAAAGTATTCATTATCTTTCTTGTGAGGAGGAGCCATTGTTCAGGAAAGAAAACATCCCTTTCTCTGATAATGCAGAATTATCTGTCAATATTTGTTCTCATGTTTAAGCTCATATATATGGCTATGCTGGTTCATTTTTCTGAAGCCTCATTGTATAATTGTCTCTCTTAATTTTTCGGTAATTGAGAAACTGTGAGATAGGGCGGGTTGGATTGGGTTGGATTGAGCTAACGAAAATAATAGAGTTAACCCAAACCAAATAGTGACGGGTTGGGTTGGCACTTGGCAGGCTGCCCATATTATTTTTTAATTCCTTGTATATTCATTTTTTTTTAAATTGGTCTTTTTTAAAATTTTTTCCTCAACTTTGTCCTTCACAATTTGTTTTTGAGGGATCAAATTGAGAATTAAAATTCATGAAGAGACCAAATTGTGAAAATAAAATTATTGAAGATATCAAAGTACAATTTAACTAAATAAAACAAATTTTATTTTTTATTTTTATGGGCCGACGAGTTGGATTAGGTCGAGCGGGCTCAAAATTTTGAAACCTACCGCTCAACCCAAACACTCAAGTTTTCAAACCCAAACCAACTTAATCTAGAGAGTTAGGTTGATTTTGGCGAGTTGACCCAAACCACTAAATATTCCTACAAGCTATGACATTAAACAAAACAAAAAAAAACTCCGTGGATGTAGCACATACCTTGATGAATGATGATGAAGGCAACCTCAAACATCAAAAAGTTAAGTTATAAATACAACACCCTTATCATGCTATAAATAAAAAAAAAAGACAAAGCAGGGCAAGGCACATCAAATAAAACCAGTTAAAAACAAAATGACTATTGTACCAAAGTGTCAGAAGACATATATAAAGAACTAGGAACAACGAAGAAACTCAAATTTTAGGCAGAATTCATGTAGCCCAATTTCCGTAAGAATTGAGATGCTTATATATAATGACACATATTCATTGTAAACATGGATTCGCAAATACAAGAGGGCGGGAAACATACCGTTCTCACTTCTCACCAACTTAAATTCAGTTCCTTAGAAGCATTATAAGAGCTAAATCATAAATGTAATAAATTTTAATGCTAGAGAGAATGTGTCAATGAAATCTGTAAAGATTGTAATCTTACAGTTAAAATTTGGGATATCTTACGTAATCTTTTAAGGTGACTTGTATTCAGTTAATTGCTAATTATTGGGGATATGCATATCTTAGTGGTTAAGGATTTAAGTAATTGGGCCTATTATCCTAATGGGCCTAGGTTCAGTATAGGACTAGGGTTTGAGATGCTTATAAATAGTTAGCTAGGGTTTGAGGGAAGACTTGAAAGGTGATTCATTCATCAGGTTATTGTATTCTCATATTTTTTATAGTGAAGTTCCTTATTCTTGGCTGGATGTAAGTCACATTGACCGAACCAAGGTAAATTGCTTGTGTTCATCTATTCTTCTCTATCTTCCGCATTCTCATATACTTGTTTTGATCTATGAATGTTGTTGGGAGATACTCTGAATCCTAACATGTGGTATCAGAGTCAGGTTTGAAGGAATTTCAAAAAGGGCTGTTTGCGATTTGAGTCAAAGTTCTTATTTTATTCAATTAAAATTAGAAGGGGACTGGTTTGGAATTTGTACAATTTTAAGGAGGACCAATTTTGGAATTTCAACAAAATTCCATCAGGGCCTTATTTTCGACGCAAGAACGGATTCAAGAACGGAGGTTTGTTTGCTCGCACACGCACACGGAATCGACGGCAGGGGTTGTTCTTCGAACGGAGAAGACGCACAGGTGGCCTCGTCGCCGGCAGGTTGGACAGATCTGGTCGGTAGTTTGGCGGTGGCCGGAGTTGCTGGGTTTTCTGGGTTCGACGAGGAGACGAGTTTTGCTTCGAAATCAGGTGGTCCTCGGCATCGACGGACGGAGGTGATTTTCTGGCAGAGGACGTCGTCAGTTTCTGTGGTCGACGGTGGTCGTCTTGCTCGGCAACGTTACTTGGTCGACGGTGGTGCGTTCTTGAAGGACGTTTCCGTCGACGGTAGTGATTTCAGTGCCATTGTTGTGGACAAATTGGTTTCTTAAGAAATCAGAGGTGTTTCACGGTGGTTGCGTGATCGACGGAGTCGTGTGGTGTTTGTTTGTGTCGTTTCTTGTGTAAACAGGTGGTGTTTCGCGGGGTAGATTCAACGGTCAACAAACGGTGATTTGCGTGAAGTCCGTGAATTGTTCATAGATCGGGATCGATGGGTTCGACGACAAAGTATGAGGTCGAGAAGTTCGATGGAGGAAATTATAGTCTTTGGAAGATAAGAATGCAGTCGGCATTGGTTCTTCAGGACTTATGGCAGGCAATAGAAGAAAAGTACACTGATTCGGTGACAGAAGAACAGAGGAAGGCACTTGGGAAAAAGGCGTTGAGTGCGATATTCATGAGTGTTACAGACAGTGTTCTACGGGAGATTGCTGACGAGGAAACGGCAGCACAGGCGTGGAGGAAACTAGAGAATCTGTACTCGGTGAAATCGTTAACCAACCGCCTATATCAGAAGAAGAGATTGTACAATTTAAGGATGAATGAGAGTACACCAATCAAATCTCACATGGACGAATTTAATTCGATAATTATGGATTTGAAGAATGTAGAGGTAAAGATTGACGACGAGGATCAGGCTCTTATTGTGCTATGTTCACTACCACCATCCTATGAGACCTTTGTGGATTCGATGTTGTATGGGAGGGAGAAAATTTCATTAGATGACGTTAGCGGTGCGTTAAAGTCAAAGAAGTTGAAGAGGAACCTTTCAGGTGATCGAACAGAGGGAGTGGGATTGGTGTCGAGGGGAAGAGTGCAGGGGAAGGACTCACGTAAGTCCAATGAGCGGTCGAGGTCGAAATCAAGGGCGAAGAAAGCAAGTTGTTTCAAGTGTGGCGAGCGAGATCACTTTAAAAAGGATTGTCCTAGGTTGAAGGGAAATAAGGAGGATTCGTCGGATGATGAGAATTCGGCGAACGTTGTTGTTAATACTTGTAGTACTTCTGAAAATGTCGAATATGTAGGAGAGGTGTGGTCTGTGGCTGGCCATCATGGATCAGACTCTTGGGTTCTTGATACGGGTGCGACTTTTCATATGTGTCCACACAGGCAGTGGTTTTCTTCGTATAACCATATGAGTGGAACAGTCTATCTTGGAAACGGTATTCCATTGGCGATAGAGGGGATCAGTCACATCAAAATCAGCATGTTCGACGGGGTTGTGAAAAGTATTGAGTGTTGGCATGTTCCTCAGATGAGGAGGAATCTTATTTCATTATCAACATTGGAGGATCAGGGGTACAAGTTTCATGCCGAAGGTGGAACTCATAAAGTTGGAAAGGGCTCGATGACACTGATGAAGGGGAAGCTAAGCGCCAGACTATACTATCTTCAGGGGACCGTAATTGAGGGTGAGACGACGATTGCCTCAAGGAATAGTGAAGCATTTGATGATGATTCTGGAGCAAGTGAGGTGAGCACCTCAGACAATGGCGAGGTGAGCACCTCAGGGCGAGATCACAATGGGAGTCAGTTATGGCATTTGAGGCTCGGTCACATGACTGGACTGGATTGGTACAAGGGGGATCCCTTGAATTTTTGTGAACACTATGTGTTTGGAAAGCAGACGAGAGCGAAGTTCAGCAAGGTGGGAGTGCACAAGACTAGGGATAGGTTGGATTATGTCTATTCAGACCTATGGGGTCCTAACGGAGTTCCTTCTAAGAGCGAAGGCCGGTATTACATGACGTTGATTGATGATTCCAGAATGGTTTGGGTGTACATACTTAAGTCTAAGGATGAGGCATTTCCAACATTTATCAAGTGGAAGGCAAAGGTAGAGAAACAGACAGGAAGGAAAGTGAGTTGCCTTAGGACTGATAATGGGTTGGAATACTGCAACAAGGAGTTCAATGGGTTTTGCAACAGGAAAGGCATTGTGAGACACCGCACGTGCACAGGAGCGCCACAGCAGACTGGTGTTGCAGAACGAATCAACATGACGCTTTGTGATAGAGCACGGAGCATGCTCTCACATGTAGGTGTGAGCAAGGACTTTTGGGCTGAGGCGATCAATATTGCTTGTTATTTGGTAAATAGATCGTCATCCATGGCAATCGGGAATAAAACTCTTTTCGAGGTATGGTCCGGATCACCTGCTGATTACAAGCACGTGAGAGTGTTTGGGTGCCCAGCGTATGCTCAAGTGAAGGATGGCAAGTTTGAGCAGAGGGCAAGGAGGTGCATATTTCGCGAATATGTAAATGGAGTGAGTGGATGGACGTTGTGGTGCATGGATCCTAAGTCTCCATGGATATTGATCATTCCTAAAAAGATACATTTAGTTTTAGAAACACTCTTAGCATATCAGATGTGACGTGAATATTAGCATATCAAACAAACCTACAAGAAATAGCTGTGGTAAGAATATGCATCATGAAACTTATTTCAAATCATTACCAGTAATTTAATGTCCTCAAAAACAATTCGACTGTTGAACTCAACAGTCTCTACTTGACAAGCTGACATAATGTCGAAAACACAAAGCAACAAACCATCTCGCTTTCTAGCTCAAGAATTGTCTAGGATTTCTGAATAGTGATGGAGGCATTATGATTTATGCCTGTAGTGAGTGAAATCAGACCCAGAAATAGTAAGAGAAAATTGTAAATAAAAGAAAACAGAGAATGCTGCTGTTGCACATGAACCACATAGATCTTCCGCTCGAGATATTGGATTTTATAAATATATATATATTTATATCTTATATTATATGGCTCCACCTCTTTCTGGTCGTCCACTTTTTAAAACTATAGTACAAAATTAATAATAAGAGAAAAATTATTATTTGATCCCTTCTTTTTTACTGAGTTAACGAATTAGTCCCTCATTTATTTTACATACATATTTGCGTGCCCATTAGGGCACGCAAAGCTTCTAGTATATATATATATCTCGAGTGGATTATATATATATTGAAAAAAAAAGAGTTGTCGCTCGCTGAGGCCCAAGACGGGTATTGAACATCAAAATGATAATTTGATGTCCTCTTTTAAACAACGAATAGATTTTTAATTTTCTGACATTCAAGATGACGATTCTCCTTAGCTAATTGCTTTAAAAATAATTCTCTAATTGTATTTGCTTCAAAGCACAGCCATGACATGACATTTTGAGGAAACCATGCAGTCTTCATTGACCTGAAGACTTTATGAGAGAGTTAAGCATGTGCTATTGTACCATTAATTATCTATGCTTAACCGATAAGGATAATTATAATCGAATTGTCTCCACACAAAGGATCAAACGAGTTCAAGTCTAGATGATAGTACTTGTTATTGGCAGACATTTTGCAATTATGAGGCTCTCTCTCTGCTTCAGTGTTGAAGCATCTTCTCGACTTTTTTTTTTGTCAGAATAGTATTTGTATTGCTGGACAGAAAAGAAGTTAACAAAACATGAAAACACCTCACAAACATGATTACAAACTGACCAGCAAATAACCAAACAAAAACAACGAAATCAAACTTATCGGCTTCTTAAAAGTTGATGTACTAAAAAAGTCATTATTTTGTGATCTAGTGGGGAGGGAAACGAGTAGTTTGTGATGGATTTTTTGAGATGTAATATTCTACTCCATTGAATGCCAAAAGCCCAAAATAAAGAATAAGTAATCTTATTTGAATGAATTAGATGGGCCTTATTTCCTAACCACTCAATAATTGCAAAGAATATGAGTTTAAAAACTCCATAATATTTATATAATCTTTCCCACAAATTAATTTGAATCTGTCAATGAAAACGACAATAGGTTGGGTTTTCCAACAGTTAACAAATTATAATATCATATTTTAAGAAAAAATTCGCTGGAATCTGTCAATGAAAAGGAAGTTTCCATTTTTCTTTTAGTTTCTGCTAAAGGCATCATCTAACATCTCAGTCCGCAACCCCCATCTCCTTTGATTCTTCTGCCCATATCCATTGTCTCCATTAGCAGCCTAGTTTCTTAACACTAACGCTCATGCCACGTCTCGCTCTCGTCAAAAACAAACCAAACAAAAAAAAAACGGTTAAAGGTTCATTTTGGTCCATTATGTTTCAAAATGTTTAAATTGGTTCTAAATGTTAGCAAAATATTTCATTTTGGTCCTAAATGTTAGTAAAATGTTTCATTTTGGTCCCAAATTATTGAATTTGGTCATATTTCTCTCATCTCTAGTTTCTAGTTCAAATGACTTGTTAAGAGGAACTCGTAACTCTGAATTCGTCACATTCGAATTTGAAAAGAGAGATATATGATCAACTTTGCTTATTTGACCATAAAACGAGTAGTCTACTTTTAGGACTGATTTAACCTTGTTTGCTGATGATCCCAACTGAATAAAGAAAGTACTCTTTGAGAACAATATGTAGCTCTAAAGTTATTACGTTTGAACTTGAAACGAGTCATATTCAATAGTTTGGACCAAAATGAAACATTTTGCCAACATTTAGGACCAATTTGAACATTTTGAAACATAATGGACCAAAATGAACATTAAGACCTACATTTAAAACCAAAATGAACATTTAACCAAAAAAAACTAAAAAATGCCTTAAATAATTCATCCTAACAGCTCAGAAACCCCAAATATGAAGTCAAACCCAATCTTATGCACAAAGTTCGTCTCCCTGTTCTATATGTTGCTATATTCTGTGTCCTATTGAATACTGAAATACCAATTTCTATCCACAACAGCAATCCCTAATTTTCATATTCATCTAAATCAAAATGGGAAAAGGAGGAGGTTGTATACCTAGCAAGAAGAGAGCACCAATTTCCGATACGACGAAGAACGATCCGGTCATCGAAACGCAAGACCTAGAGTCGGAAACGACAATCGGAGTGAGAGAAGCATCAATAATCGAAACAAGAGAGGAAAAGAAGGAGAAGAAGAAACTTAGGGTTTTCATAGTGTATTACTCAATGTACGGTCACGTGGAGTCGCTGGCGAGAGAATTGAAGGAAGGCGTGGATTCCGTGGAAGGAGTGGAAGGCGTGCTGTATCGCGTGCCGGAGACGCTGCCGAAGGAGGTGTTGGAGATTATGAAGGCGCCGCCGGCGAAGGAGGAGGACGGCGGCGTGCCGGTGATAACGGCGGAGGAGCTGACGGAGGCGGACGGCGTGGCGTTCGGATTTCCGACGAGGTTTGGGAGTATGGCGGCGCAGATGAAGGCGTTCTTCGATTCGACGGGGAAATTGTGGCAAGAGCAGAAATTGGCGGGAAAGCCTGCGGGGTTCTTTGTGAGCACGGGAACGCAAGGAGGTGGACAAGAGACTACAGCGTAAGTAGTATAGTAGGAATAGGCGTTGCTTTTTTCTGCTTTTCAACCGTGACAAAAGTACAGTTTGGTCCCCAAATTTTATATTAATTTTTAATTTCATTCTTAATATTTTTTTATCAATTTTGTTAAAAAATATTTTATATTTTGGTAAATTTTATTTTTTAACTAATATTTTTCATTAAATTAATGATATATTTCATTGTATTTTTCAATTTGAATTTTTTTCATCAATTTTATATTACATGTCATTAGTCACGTAAAATTTGTTGTTAATATTTTGTTAAAGTTAGAGTAAAGGATAAAATTGATCAAAATATAAGACTTTGAAGACAAAATTGACAGAAAAAAACATTGAAGACAAAATTAAAAGTTGATGTAAAGTGTGGAGATGAAAAAGAAGTTTTTTTAAAAAAAAATTAGCAAGCTTTTAAAAAAGTAAATAAATTACATTTTATTTTATTTTTTAATCTGTTTTTTATTAAATTTTAAATAATTTTTTTGGGGAAAAATAATTTTTTTATTTTATTCTTGAGAAAATGATGAAAATAGTTCAATCTTAAATATAATTTAAAAATGTTTTCATTTTAAAATTTACAATTGTATAATTTATTTTTCAAAACATTTTAATTTTTTATGATTCTTATATATATGTGTATTTATTTTCTTTAATTCTTAGAAATATTTTTAAAATAATAGTTGAATTTTCTTAAAAAAAATCTATCTTTAAATTAGATTTTTAAAGTTTAGATGCAAAAAAATTATAGTGTTCTGAAAAATATAAAATCTATTTTAACTAAAGCTTAATTTTTTTCTAAAAAGTAATATAAATATTCAAATGTAAAATTTAAACTATAATTAACAATACCCCAATAATTTCTAACATGATCATTAATCAAAACAAATGAAACAATTACAAGAAGAACAAATTTGCACCTAAACATTTTTGTGTAAAGTATATATGAATTGGGGATTATAATAGATAAGGGAAGGGAGGGCCGAAGTTTGAGACCTACGCCCTTTCTCCAAAATATTCTAATTTGAAGTATTTGGTTTTGAATTGTTTGGATAATTGGAGTGGGAGGGAAGGAAATATGAGATTAATCTATTTCTACTTTTTTTTTTATTTGGGAAAGTAATTTCTCATTCAAAATATCTCAACTTAAGGTATTTAGAATTTGTGAAGAAAAGAAGAAAATGAGTAATTAATTTTTAAATTTTAATCTCTCATTCTCTTCCACTCTAATACCTAACTTTTTAAACCAGGTCCGCCTTCTCTTCTCATCTTTAATTTCCAATCCAAATATACCATAATTATATATTGTGTTAGATAATATATTAGCATGATATATATTGTTGTATTAAATTTTTATAAAAATCCTTATAATAGGTTTAAATGTAAAGAAAAAAAATCTCTTTAAACTTTAGTCATTATATAAAAAAATTATTTTTGAAAAATGAGAAAACTTTTGATTTTATACAAATAGCCCTATTTAAGTTTCTTTGTAATTTTATGATTATTGTTACATTTTATGTTAATCTAAATTAAAAATTAATCATTATTGTAATTAATAATAGCCAAAATATTAAAAAATCAATGAATTTTTTACAAAATAAATTATTTGCACAAAATTGAAAGCTCGGTGAATCTTTTATCATTTTTCAAAATTCAAAGCGTTTTTTGCATACTAACCAAAATTTAGTGTAATTTCTTTCATTTTAGTCCTTAAAATAAGCCTAATCGTGATGTTGCCAATCTTTTTTTTGAATGTTATATAGTTGGACAGCAATCACACAATTAGTGCACCATGGGATGCTATATGTGCCAGTGGGATACACATTTGGTGCTGGAATGTTTGAGATTGAGTCCATAAGAGGAGGCTCACCCTATGGTGCTGGTGTCTTTGCTGGTGATGGCACTAGACAAGCCTCTCACTCTGAGCTAGCCCTTGCTCACCATCAAGGCAAGTACTTGGCTGCAACCGTCAAGAAATTATCATCCTAAGTACAACTTATCACTTCCATTAACATAAACTAATAATTTAGTCCTTAAAAGATCACCGAGCTAACAACTTGATCCTTGAAAAATCCAAATGTATAAGTTTAGTCCTTGGAAGTTTAAAACAGTATACTAATAAATATTTTTTATGGACTAAATAGTATATCGTTTTTATATTTCAGGGATTAAAGAATATACCATATTATTCTTTTAAGGACTAAATGTGTATTTTAATTTTTTATGGACTAAGTTGTCAGCTAGTGATCTTTTAAAGTCAAATTGTTAGTTTACTCTATTATTACTATTATTATGCTCTCATTTTTATATCTACTATGTTTTTTAATTGCGGATATTGGTATATCTATCAAGTGGGAAAGGGAAACGAAGTCATTTGTATGTGAATCCTCTACAATAAATAATAAACACATATCACTTTATCTCTATTTATTTTTTTTTTATATAAATCAAGAGTATCCACGGTCAAAAACAGTGATTAATTCCTTCGTTGTGGGTCTTCTATTTAAGAATAAACAGAACCACATAATACTTTCCATACCTAAAAGTGAAATTCGAACTCTCGCCACTTGATTAAGAGACCAAATAAGAAACTACTGGGTCATAGTTAGCTCTTTAAATATTTAATTTGAAATGTATAGTCTACACCCTGCACCTTTTTAATTTAGAGAGACTAAATTGGCGTGAGTTATGTATTCTTTTAACTAAATTTATAGTTATAAGTATGCTTTTGAGTATTTAATAAGGTTGAAAATATAAGTTGATTCTACTTCTGAGATCTAATTTACTTAAACTTTCTTATAAAAAAAATTTACTTAAACTTTCACGTAATAAAAGAAATAAATAAATTTATGGTTGTCACATATTTTCCTGGGATTTTAGGACTCTTGCAGTCCCTTTTTTTTCAGGGTTGAGAAAAAAAACCCTAAGTGTTAGCAGTCCTTTTTTTTTAGGGTTGAGAAAAATTTATATTTTAGATGCTAAGGAAGAAAATGATGATTATCATGTCATATATTGTTAATTTATGAAGATGTGAATTGCCCAAGCCTTTGACACTATTGTAACTTGTAAGTATTCAAATATTTATACTTTTGTATTAAAATAAATATTATATATTTTTTAGTAATTATATGCACATATAAAATTATAACAAAATAATTAAAAGCTAAATTCTCCCAAACTTAACCAATCTATAATATCAAGTCATTTTCGACTAAAAAATTGAATTGACCATAGAAAGAACACGGCTGCAAATAATAAGCATATTTTCAACAATGACATATACTCAGTCAAATTTTAGGATAAAAGAAAATAATTTTTGCTACAAATCTTTATCAACTAAATGACTTTAAAATCAAAATTAGTTGCTACAAATCGTTATCAACTAAATAACTTGCAACATTTAACTTATACTTTTTTTTTGGCCTTATTTAACTTATACTTTATTTATAAAGCTGTCACATTTTGTACCAAAATTATTTTCTCCCACCCCAGTGTCACCTCCCCCATTTCTCATTTCTTTAGTCTCTCATCTTTTTTTTTTTCTATATATAAACAAAGAAAAGGGCATAAAGAGGATATGATTATGAGATTATATTAAGGTGTGAAGAAGAGATAATTTGGCTACAAGTCGTTGCAAACTTGCAATCGACAAAGACAGACATACAGCAATTAATTTTGATCTCAAAATCTTCTCCTCTCACCACAAAAATATGTTAATATTATAAATAGGTCAAAATATATTTTTTGATCCTATAACTTTTCCTCAAGTCTCAAATTGGTTCCATAATAACTTTTTGTTGTACTTTTAATCTCATATCATTTACTCTTCAAATTTGTTGTACTTTTAATCTCATATCATTTAATCTCATATCATTTACTCTTCATATCATTTGCTTCATTAATAGGATTGCAATTCGACTTTGATCGTTATGGATTGGTACCCGTGATCTAGTAGCAGACCACAGCAATAACAATGTAAATGGCACCTTCTTTAGTGGAGATTATATGAGCACCTGAACCAAAATATGTTATTACTATGAGAGCCTGTAATTGCATATTTGGTCCGTGTTACACTTTTAATCTCATATCTTTTAGTCTCATCTTTACAAAAATATGAGAACAATTATGAACTTAATCAAAAGATATGACACAAAAAATGATACAGGACCAAATCTATAACTTGACAAAAGATATGAAATCAAACGTGTAACAAAAAAAGTTGTGAAACCTAATTGAAATCGGAGCACAAATTATAGGACAAAAAATTACTTTGAGCTCATAAATAGTATGAAATCTTTTTAATTGAATACGATATTACACAAAAGTCTAAAAGAAAATTTGTCCCTTAAAAAAATTGACTTTACAATATTAAGTCGGTCATCAAATTAATTAAAAACCATTCAACATTAAAAATAATAATTAAATACTTCAAAAATAATTGATATAGTTTATTTTATTAAAATATAAAATAAACTAAATGTGTATATAGAAAGTTCAAATCATATCTTCACAATCCAATCATACCAACTATTTGTGTTGAAACCGAACCCTAATTAGAAATTGCTTACAAGTTACAAGTGTTTAAAAATATGTTTTTAAGAAAAACTACATCTGAAAATAAATAATAAAAGGCCAAAGCCCGAACCGGCCCTAGCCCAAAGTCTGGAATTGGTCCTTTCTATGAGGTAGAATTTAAATTAATCCTTTATCTTTTATTTGTTGGTGTTACATATTTTCATGGAAATTTTAAATTGATCCCAAAAATCTAAACTAAATTTAATATAAGAGACCAACTCAAAATCTACCATGGGACCAATTTGAGACTGGCCATAATAAAAACAACAGAGAGCATAATCGCAAAACCCGAACTGTTCAAATCGCATCGTCAAACCAGAGGAAGTTTCAGAAAACTGGAGAAGAAGACCCCTATTTCCAACCAAAAACTTCTTGCTATCAAATAGATCTTTGAAGGAAAAAGAAAAAGAGGGAAATGAAAGAATGAACAATAACATTAACAAGTGAAAAGAAAGAATGTATGGTAAGAGTTACTAGTAAACGCCTGGGGATAATCAGAAACCGGCATTTATCAGCGAAACTACCAATATCAGTTTCGGCCTCCCATGAATCAGAATAAGCACCAGAATTAAATCTTCGAGCTTATCTGGGATTATGAAGGCCGATAGAACAATTTGTTCGAAGAATCATGCGAAAGATTTAGAGAAAACAGTTGCGATATTGAAACTCGGGATTTTTGATGCGCCGATAGGAGCTTTTCGATTAAGGGTTTTGCCGCGATTTGGGCTTTAGGGATTTCACTCTGTAATAGTATATATAGGAGAGAGCAAACCCTAATTCTCGTTGGCCAAAAAAAAAAAAAAAAAAANAAAAAAAAAAAAAAAAACCCTAATTCTCATTTTCCACCCATTCTTTTCTATTTGGTCCTTGGGTTTGGTAATATTTTTCAAGTTGACCCAAGATTCTGCCATTTTAAACATTTACCCAATGTTATGAAACCCGGACCGGACCGGACATATATAGATCAAACGGTCATTTTGGTTTTAAATGTATATTTTAATATTCATTTTGGTCTTTTATATTTTAAAACATTCAAATTTGTCTGATATGTTGCAAAATATTTCATTTTGGGTCTTAAATATTCGTAAAATGTTTCATTTTGGTACCAAACTATTAAATTTGGTCATATTTTCCTTGTCTCTCATTTCAAGTTAAAAGGACTTGTTAAGAGGAACTCGTAGTTCTGAATTAGTCACATTCAAATTTGAAACAAGAGATATATGATTAATTTTGTTGTAAAACCATAAAACGAGTAGTTTGCTTTTAGGACTGATTTGACCTTGTTTATTAATGGTGGTCTCAACTGGATAAAAGAAATAATCTTTGAGAACAACAATACATAACTTTAAACTTATTACATTTGAACTTGAAACGAGCCATATTCAATAGTTTAAAACCAAAATGAAATATTTTGCCAACATTAAAGACCAATTTGAATATTTTGAAACCTAATGGATCAAAATAAACATTAGGGCATACATTTAAGACCAAAATGACCATTTAACCATATATATATATAGGCAAAAAACCCTTTCGTACCCCTAACGTTTGCGGTGATTTTCAGTTATGCCCCTAATGTTTCATTTGTGTCAGTTGTGGCCTCAATGTGAAACGTTAGTTTCAATTATGCTCCCAATTGTTCCCCCAAGGTGAATAAAGTTTAGGGTTTTAGGTTTTCGAACCCTACTCTTGTGCACGTGAAGGTGAAGAAAGAAAGTTAGGGAAATTTAGGGTTTTTGACTGGTATAAGACTTACGAAGATGAAGATAAAGATGTCAAAAAAAATTTAGGGTAGTAATTTTTTTGTTTAGAGAATGTAAATCCACGTAGGAAATGCCATGGTGGATAAAAAATAAATCAGGGATGTTTTATTTATCCAGTCATCTTGCCACATATTCAATTCAGAACAAAAAATTGACAAACAAGTAAAAAAAATTGACACATCAGCATTGAGTCAAAATTGAGGGCATAATTGAAACTAACGTTTCACATTGGGGGCACAACTGACACAAACGAAACGTTAGGGGCATAACTGAAAATCACTACAAACGTTAGGGGCACGAAAGGGTCTTTTGCCTATATATATATATGTGAGCCAAAAAATACATCAACTAATATTTAATTATTTTACACATTTTGGTTTTCAAAAGTTATAGTTAATACTTAATACATATTATTTATTTTATCTCCTTTTGTTATCTCTGTTTAAAATGTTATTGTTATGAATTGATTTTGTTGAAATAAGAACTTATTTGAGAGTTTTTTTTTTTTAACAAGGCGAGGCCTAACAACCAATATTTGAGAGTAGTTTTTGTTTAATGACTTTTGTATGCAAAATTATTTAAATAGAGAAATATAATTATTGTGATAAATGGAGAAAATAATATAGATATCTTAAAATTATATAAGGGTAGAATTAGAAGAAAGAAAATAGATTCTTGAAATCACTTGAAAAAGTGATTGGAATTTGTATTGAAATTTCTACTAATGAAATTTTGTTAAATGGTAGTTTTAGATACCTATGCAGTCAAAATGGAGCTTGCATATGGTTTTTGCTTTTGGATAATTTTATTTTATTCAAAAAATATACATGTTATAATTAGTGGGTTAAATAGGCTGGTTGTAAGTTCAATCCATTTTGATAATTCTAATTTTTGTGAAATGAACTTGTGAGGTATAAAAAGCTTGATGCATAACACTCTAGAACAATATTGTCTATTATATATCAAATAAATTGGACGGTAGAATCTTTTCTCAAGTACTACCATGTTTTTATGCAAAAATTGTTCTCTTTACTTCATTTATAGTTTTATACTTGGTGATTTAGAT
This sequence comes from Chamaecrista fasciculata, assembly GCA_003254925.1. Classification (NCBI taxonomy): domain Eukaryota; kingdom Viridiplantae; phylum Streptophyta; class Magnoliopsida; order Fabales; family Fabaceae; genus Chamaecrista; species Chamaecrista fasciculata. Next base: position 166,752 of record QANZ01020176.1, read on the forward strand.
ATTTATTTGACAACTTTAAATATATTTGTATATGCTCTTTTTTTTTTTGGTAAAATGTATCTGCTCATTTTGTTGGTGCTTTTTATACCTCTTTTTATACAATCCCAAGTTATACCTCTTAAATATCATCAGAGTTAATTTATCTCATACATTATATTAATTGAATAGTCTATAATAGTAAGCTTTTGTTGGCACTATCAAGAATGATGAAAATATTCATCCTAATTTAACCTTACAAATAAGATCAAGTGTGCTTTTAATTTATTTCTCTAGTTCAATATATATTATCTAAATGTTATTCTTCTTATGTATTATTAATTTGGAGTCATCTAACTAATTGTAAATGTCATTGAGTTATTTTTGTAATATGATTTGAAAGACTTTATGTTTTTTCTCGAAAAGAAAATATGCCAAAATATCCCAAATTCACAAGAAAACAAAATAACTATGGGCCTGTTTGATTATATGTTTCTCAAACACAGTTTTCTGTTTTTTAACACTAAAAAAAAACTTGTTTGATTCCACAGTTGTCATAAATAAGTTTTAAAACTAAAAAAACAGAATACTGTTTTAAAAATTTAAAAATACAGAACAACTGAAACATATTTTTATCTTGATTTTTTTGTTTTCTAAAAAGAAACAGTGGCAACATTGTAATTATTTGTAACTTTTTCTTCCTGCAAAATGCACAAATGCTTGTATTATTTCAAAACACAATTAGCATTACCAAACACGTTTTTTGTTCTTTTACTTTTGAAACAATCTTTAAGAAAAATTTATCAAACATATTTTTTTTTTAAGTTTTGTTTTGAAAAACTTATTTTTAAAAATAAGTTTAGGAACAATTTTTAAAAGTAGTTTTTAAAGACGAAAATCAAACAATCCCTGTACTTCCGGCCATTATAAATGAGAAATTAGTCAAATTACACTTGAAGAAACAAGAAGCAACAAAACAAGTCTAAACTTTATTACATTCATAACAGTACATATAAAACACATTACAATCGACAAATAGTTGATTGGACCATAAAAACAAAAACAAAAAAAAACATATTACAAAACCAAAAATCATAAATCAACTTACACATAAACAAGTGATGTGGTAATATAATTTAAAGCTATTGGATATATATAGATGACTACTGGCAATGCCAATTCTTGTCTTTAATGCCACACAAAGCTGGAAGAGCCATGGCTTGTTGAGTGTTAATTTGTCTCTTCAAAAAAGCATTGTCTTGGAAACTACATAGACAGTCCAAGTCAGCATTTTGGAGAACTGAGCAGCATTGTGAGGAAGGTGGGAGTTGAGGGATATGGCCATTGGCAAAGGGCTTGCATGTCATTAAATCTCCCAAGCCTACATTGCAGAATGTTTGACCATTGATCATTGTGGGCTCTGATCCTATCATTAGGATTGCCAACAACAATCCAATCATCACTAACTTCTGATTATTGGATCCTGCCATTGATGTATATATGTGTGTGTATGTGTTTGTGTGTGATGTTGCCTAGCTAGCTAGCTTCTATGACTAATGTTTGTGAATTGTGGTGTGAGAGAGGGGTGGATGGTTGTTTAGTTTATATAGAGAGGGACAAGTCATTAAGGTTGAAACCTCAAATTAGTTTCAAATGTATTGGGTAGATTTCAAATTGGTCCTACACGTTCGATTTGTTTTAGATTAGTCTTACATGTTTCTATGATTTCTCAAATTGGTCTAAAACCTACTTTCGGAATACGATTTAACTTTATTTGTTGATGGTCTCAAGTAAACAAAAAAAAAATTAAACTTTTCAAGAGTTAAAACATAGTTTCAAACTCGTCGTATTCGGATTTGAAATGAGAGAGATATGACCAACTTCACTTGTTTAATTATAAAACAAGTGACCTAGTTTTAAAACTCGATTTGGCCTTATTTGTTGTCGGTCCCAACTGAATAGAACAAATACTCATCAAAAGCAATCTCGTAGCTCTAGATTAATCATATTTGAATTTGAAATGAATGAGATTTGATTAATTTTGAACCAATTTGACAAATTATAGTGGAAACGTATAAGACCATTTTGAAAAAAAATGAAATATTTAAGACCAATTTGAAATCTACCCCATACATTTGAGACCAATTTGAGATTTTGACCATTCATTCATTATAATGTAGGGTACTATGTCCTTTTCCTAGGATTAGTTTATATATTGGATTAAAATTATATGAAACTATGGAGTAAATTAATGATTTGATTCATGAGATATGATTGATTTTTCCATTTAGCCTCTAAAAAAATTATAGAATTTAGTTTCCTGAAAAAATGACTGGCAAGCCATTGAAAATCATATTTCCGGTCATTTGTTTGCAAAATAAAGGCCGTCATTGAACTCAGGAGGTCAAAAAACTTTGGATTAGAAGTTTTCGTAGTCGTCGTGGCCGCCGTGTATCTCGCTGGAAAGTTCGCCAGAGACTTGAGGGACCAAAACAGAACTTTGAGCAAACTTGAGAGACCAAAATAAGACTTTGGCCCAAAAATATTGAGATTAGGGCATAATTGACACCAACGTTTCACATTTGAGGCATAACTGAAACTACCCCAAACGATAGGAGCATGAAAAAGTCTTTTGCCAAAAAAAAATACTATCAAGACACCTCATCCTAAATATTATAGGAGATTTTCTTTAAAGAAAAACAATTATAGGAGATTTGATTCATTTCTATTCGTTTTTTTTTTTTTTTGCATAAGTTTCTTAGGAAAGAACCCTCACAATGATAGCTGACAAATTACTACTTGTTGAATAAAGAATAATTATCCCAATTAGGAGATCTTTTAATTAGGGGTGAGCGCGGGTTTAATTGAGACGGGCTGAGGGAAAATCTCAACCCAACCCGCACATCAATCTGCGGGTTGGGTTTTGCATTTTTTAAAATTCAACCCGAACAACCCAACCCACAAAACTGCAAGTTGGGTTGGGCTAAACCCGCGGGTTGAATCTTTTTTTTTAAACAACAAAATAACACAAAGTAAACTAACAATTTGGTCCTTGAAAGATAGAAATATACAATTTAGTCCCTAAAAGATCAAAATGGTATACTTTTTAGTCTCTAAAAGCTTAAAATTGTATATTATTTAGTCCATAAAAAGGACTAATTAGTATACCATTTTGATCTTTCAGAGACTAAATTATACATTTCAATCTTTTCAAGGATCAGTGGTCTTTCAAGGACTAAATTGTTAGTTTGCTCTATAATATATATATATTAGTAATTAATTATAAAAATATATATATTATATATATTTGCGGGTTCGCGGGTTGGGTTGGGTTCATAAACCTCCAGCCCGCAAACCAACCCGCAAGTATGCGGGTTGAGAATTTTGAACTCAACCCAACCCAACCCGCGAACCCAACCCAACCCAGCCCGTGACTGCGGGTTGAGTTGGTTTTTGCGGGTACGCGGGCTCGCGGGTCAATATGCTCACCCCTACTTTTAATATATTATCTTTTACTATCAAGCCAAGTTAACATAAATGCAATGTAAGCAATTGGCAAATTAGCCCTCATATATACCAACATATTTTGCAAATTAGAATTGGTTTGCTCCGTATCAATATATTTTCTGGTTAAAATTTTTGCGATGCTCTCTACTTGATTGTCAGAGACGATTCCTTTTGAACCATAGAAATAATCGAAGTATATTTTGTTTGTATCAACAAAGTATTTGATTGACTAAATATATTTACTAGATAGTAGGTGGACATTATTTTAAAATTTAACATGACTAATTAATGGTTTAATTAAGCAATGATCATCTCGTGAAACTAATTGGAAATTAAGAGCTAGCTTGACTGGACTTTGCTGGACACTCAATACAATAATGGGGTATAGTGACAAAGGGAATAGCTAGCAGATTCGCAATATACTCACGGGAGAGCATTGGTCACATGTGCTATGAAGACAATACTATTACATATCTGTCTGTTTGTTTTGACATATACATTAGAATCTTCTTTATTTTTTTTTTCAACAAATTGATATTGTTAATCTTGTATATGAAAAAAAAAATTATAAGTGTGTGGACGTTATATAGTATACTTGCGTATTTCTTTCTCTTATTTTTATCTTATTATATTATTTGTCAAAATCTCATATTGGTCCCTAATATTTTTTCTATTCCATTTTGGTTTATAATGTATATCAAAAGCTATACTTTGGTTACTAACTACTAAATAATAAAACCTTGTTTACCAACAACTCCAATTGAGCAGATAAAGAACTATTCAAGAGCAATACGTAATTCCAATTTCGTTGTATTCTTTCTTGAAATGAGAGAAATATGACTAACTTTATGAAACAATCATCCCACTTTTGATTTGATCGCGTTGTTAATGATTTCAACTAGCCAAAGAAAAAACTCATCAAGCTCGTAATTCTTATTTCGTCACGTTTTGACTTAAAACAAGAGATATATGATTATATATATTTAATAGTTAGGGACCAATTGTAGAACTTATTAAGGATCAAAATGGAAAAAAAATATGAAGGACCAAAACAGAATTTTGGATAAATATTAGGGATAAACATGAAGTTTTGGCCAATAGTATTATATCCATTATCTAGTATTATTAATTGTTGTCCATGCTCGAATGCAACAATGGCATGTGAAATGGGAGAGGATGTGGAAGAATGTGAAGTGTGAACACTGGGTTTACATTACACAAGCACTGACATCACCAACATCAACATGGTTTTGGATTCCATGCATTATTGATATCTTGCAAGTGCATTATTTATACCACAATTCTTGAGGCTTAAACATATAAAATTATATAGAAATTTATATATTATGCAAACAAAAGGTTAAAATAAAATTTAGTCCTATAATTTCACTAAAATTATAATTTGGTCCCTATACTTTAATAACATACGATTTAATTCCCAAAGTTCAAATTTTTTGTAATTTCATCTGTGCCATTATAATGTGACACTAAAAATTTTTAAAAGAATTTACATAATACTTAATTAATAAAAAATTGTCACAAATAATTTAATAAAATAAAATAAAATGAAACTTATTAATTAGTTAAAAACAAAACAGTGTAGAGCTTTTACAATTTCATTACAGAAGTTTTAGTGCAGTTGCCCTTGTATACACAACTTTACATATTTGTTGGATAATTGCTATGGTCCCATCCTAGTGGGCACTTGACATCTAAAATGTCCTCATGTTTAATATTTTTGTATTTCGTTCATCGTTTTTTCAAGTTTACCAAAAAAAAATATTTGTTGGATATGAAAATTCTAAAATTATTTCTACGAAAAAAACAATTCTAAAATTATACAAATTTATATTTGTAGGAGCTAAAAACAAGCCCCTACATCATTTCATTGCCACTTGGACATTCAATTGTTCAATCACAACCTCCTATTTTAATTTTTTATAATTTAATGCCAAGTGCATTTTTAATTATCCAATAATAATCTTCTATAGTTCCATGTCAGCATTTTTGCATAGCCACCTAATCAATCTTGGCAACGTGACATGTAGCTTGGTATGAAAAGTAAATATTGTGTGTGTATGCTATTTAATCGTCACTAAATTATCAATTGCATTTTAATAAACTATATAAATCAAGCTATATAACTGTCATTATTGCAAATAAATGCTAATTAGTGAGAAAACTCATATAATCAATAATGATTCAAAATATAATTTCAATCATTATGACTATTAATTAGTAAATTAATATGTGTTGCAGACACACATTTAATTTTGTGGCTTAATTTGGAAACCACCATGAGTTGGTTTCAATTCAATTGGACTTGATTGATCAAGTGTGTTCATTTGTAATTGTGATAATAAAATATAAGCTTTAGAGAAATCACTGATTGAGAAAGTCATTCAATGTGATATATAAATGCATTAGTAATACCCCTTGTATAAATTAAAAATGATAATGTAATTTGATTTGTACCCCTTCAATCACATATGTGTGTTGTTATAATATTAACTTTTTTAATGCATTAAAAAATTGCATAACAATTTATGAAAGAATAATTTTGCATTAAAAAAGTCTGTATTATAACAACATAATGGAGTAATTTTCTAAATTACCTCACGGGCATCTTTAGAGTATAGAGCAAGCTACCATAGGCGTACAACTCTGACTTTAATTTTCCAATACAGTTTCACAGTACAGATGACTCGATCCGCATCATATTGATTATTCATGAAGATGAAAGATCTGAACGGGTATTTCTTAATATCATATGTGATTGAAGGGGTACAAATCGAATTACATCACAATTTTTAATTTATACAGGGTAGTACAAATGCATTTATGAATGACATTGAATGACTTTCTCAATCAGTGATTTCTCTAAGGCTTATTTTTTATTACTTCAATTACAAATAAATACACATGATCAATCAAGTTCAATTGAATTGACACCAATTCATGGTGGTTTCCAAATTTGGTCACAAAATTAAATGTGTGTCTGCAACACATATCAATTTACTATTTGATAGTCATAATAATTAAAATTATTTTTTGAATCATTACTTATTATATTACTTATTATATGAGCTTTCTCACTAATTAGCATTTATTTCTAATAATCACAGTTATATTTTTCAATACCTTGATTTATATAGTCTACTGAAATGCAATTGATAATTTAGTGGCAATTAAATAGCATACACGCACACCATTTACTTCTCGGACCAAGCTACATGCCACGTTGCCAAGATTGATTAGGTGGCTATGCAAAAATGCTGACATGGAACTATAGAAGATTATGATTGGATTATTAAGAATCCACTTAGCATTAAATTATAGAAAATTAAAATATGAGGTCGTGGTTGGGCAATTAGATGCCCAAGTGGCAATGAAATGGTGTATGAGCTTGCTTCTAGCTCCTACAAACATAGATTGCATGAAAAGTTTTATATCATTGATTATTTATACTTCTGTTTCAATAGTATTATATATTTCATTCGGTTAACAATTATGATTAATATAGTCACTATGTTCTTTATACGTTTTAAACAAATTTATTTTAATAAATTGTGCAGTAGAATCTTCATTTGATGATAAAATTGACCAAAATGTAAAACATTAGGAAAAAAATTGATAGCCAAAAAAAAATAAAGATAAAGTTAGTAGTTGGTATAAAGTTTAGAGACAAAAATAATACTTTTGCTTTGAACTTTTTATTAGAAGTTTGGAACAATACTTTGATAAAACTTTAAATATCCCACATATTTTCTTTATCTATATAATTAATTAATTTTTATTTATTTAATTTATTAAATGTTATGTCGCATTTTGTTCGGGGTTGATGTGGAGGGTCGTAAAGGAGGTCTTCTACTTTTGTGGACTGATCAGAGTTATTAAAACCGGACCGGACCGGCCGGTCCGATCGGCTCCGAGTCGTTTTAATAACCGGCCAGACAGAGAACCGGGCTGAACCAGAGGGAACCGGCCAAAAACCGGTGAAAGCGGCCTGAACCGGAGGCAAACCGGTTGAACCGATACTGGTTTATTTTTTTATTTTTATTTTTGATTTTTTTGGTTTTTTTTAATAATTATGGGTAAAATATTAGAGAATGTTGATTATGAACCAAAATTTGATAGAGAAAGTGATCATAAAATGTCACTTGATGATATTATATTGTTGAACATTATGAAAATTGATTATCTCTATGAAAATTGTATTAATATATTAATGTTATAATTGTATTTTGTAACCTAATTATGAAAATTTGAATTAAAATTTTATCATATATAGGTTTTTTTATTATTTTTAATTTATTTATTTATCAACGGTCCGACCCCGGTTGGACCCCGGTTGAATCATTGAACCTTGAACCCCTCTTTCGGCCGGTTCAATGGCCGGTCTGGTTTTAATAACCTTGGACTGATAATGTTAACATCAATATATTGGACTAATCTCCCAACTAGGTTCTTAGCACTGTTTTTGATGCATACGGAGTGATGTTTGTTGCAACTTTTGTCTACGGGCCTCCTAAACTGACACTCAGAAATGCTCTTTGGAATTTTTTGACTAATGCTGCTCAAACTGTCTCGAGTCCTTGGATGATTGTGGGAGACTTTAACTAGGTCTTGGCTGCTAATGACAAACATAGAAGGTGCCCTTCTCTCCCGGATGCAGATGTGTTTAGAGAAACTATCTCAGCTTGTGGACTCATAGACGTCTTACCTAGTGGCAACTGGTTTTCTTGGTCGAATAGAAGACTAGGTAGTGAAGCAGTGTGGGAAAGAATTGATAGAGTGCTTGTAAATCCTTTATGGTTTAGTTACTTCCCTTCTACTTCTGTATTTTGTCATCCAATGAGCTCATATGATCACACCCCTTTATGTATTTCTACTTTCTCTTCAATTCCTAGGAAGTCGCATCCCTTTAAGTTTGAAGCCATGTGGCTCATCAACAATGCATGTTGTAATGTTGTGGAATCTGCTTGGAATGAAAACTTCTCTGGTTCTCCAGCGTATATTCTCGTGCAGAAAATTAAAAATACTAGAAAGAATTTAATCCTTTGGAACAAAAATGAGTTTGGTCATGTCCCAACAAGGATTGAGGACCTCACTGATCAATTATTCAAAATACAGCAACAAATCAGCATGGTACATAGTGATGAAGAAGCGCACAGTCTAATTGCTCAGGAACATGTTACTAGAATGGAACTTAATGAATGGTTAAACAAAGAAGAAGTAATGTGGGTACATAGATCTAAACAAATGTGGTTATTAAATGGGGATCGTAACACCTCCTATTTTCATTCTCTGGTTAGACAAAGAAAGGCCAAAAACACTGTTATTAGACTTCGTGGCCCTGATGGACTCTGGATTGACAAGTATGAGGATCTTGAGGAAGCTGCTGGAAATTTCTTCTCTGATATTTTTAATTTAACACCTCATGCTTTGTCCAGCACTTCAAACTGGCTTTCCACTCTACCTCTTCCAACTCTTCAATCGGCTCATATCTCCCAACTTTCATTACCACTCCACAACGGGGAAATTAAAAATGTTTTCTTTCAAATGAGCCCTTATAAATTTCCAGGGCCTGACGGACTCCCTGCTGGCTTTTATCAACATTTTTGGGGCACTGTAGGTACAGATTTATCTGAATGGTTAAACGTTTCTTCTCTTCAGGTTTCATGCTTAAAGAGCTCAATCAAACTTTGATCACTCTTATTCCTAAGTCTCCGTGTCCCACCACTTTCAAGGAGTTCAGACCAATTAGTTTATGCAACGTCGCTTACAAAGCTATTACAAAATTAATTGTTCTTAGGTTGCAAGAAATCATCAAGGATATGATCTCCCCTAACCAGAATGTTTTCATCAAGGGACGTCTCATCTCGGATAATAGTATCTTCCTCACTGCAGAAATGATGAATTTTATCCATAGGGCCAAAAACAAGAGATCTTTCTGGTGTGCAGTTAAAATTGATTTTTTCAAAGCCTATGAACGAGTCAAATGTAGTTTCTTGGAAAAGGTTCTCAAAAAAATGGCCTTCCCTGACAATCTCATTCAAGTCATTCTGCAATGTGTTTCTACGGTCCAATATTCTCTTCTTTTCAATGGGCAAAAAGCAAAGACCTTCCTCCCATAAAGAGAGCTTAAACAAGGGGATCCACTTTCCCCCTACCTTTTCATACTATGCATGAACGTCCTATCTGTCTTGATACATAATGCGGAGACATCTAAGCAGATCACTGGGATTCAATTTAATCGTGCAGGCCCCATGATCTCCCACATCATGTATGCCGATGATTTGGTGCTCTTCTTTAAGGCAGACCACGATTCTTGTCTTTTTATGTCAAGACTTTAAACAGTTTTTGCTCCGAAGCAGGATTACAGATTAATCAGGATAAATCTTTTCTAGTGTTTAGTCCCAATAATCCTGAGGATCTCAGGACGAAAATGGCAGGTTTATTCAACCTTAGCTGGCGACAGAGATTGGGAAAATATCTTGGTGTACTAATTGATGACCATAAAGATAGGAAGGAAAATTTCCAACTTTTACTTGATAAATGGAACTCTAGACTTGTAGGTTGGAAAGGAAAACTTCTGTCACAAGCAGGGAGGCTTACACTCATCAAAGCTACAATGAATTCAGCTTTAATCTACCCCATGACGGCACTAAACTTCAACAAGGCTGAACTTGACAAACTGGATAGCATCATTACTAATTTCTTCTGGGGTGAAAATGTTGGGAATTCAAGGGCGCCTAAGGCAGCGGAAGCATGAAAAACTGTAAATTAAAAAAAAAAAACTAAACGCTCAGGTCCAAGAATTCCCGAACGGATCCGCTAGCTGAATTTAAAACTTTTGGTTAAGTGGTATACCTCACGAGTTTCAATCGGTTCAGTTGAACGGGGCGTTTCCAAGAAGTCCACGTGACGCGTCCTTCCTCCGCCGGTAATCCACACGAACAGTTTGGAGATGCCTAGGTGCTAGCCTCCTTCACTTCTCAAGTGAATCCGGAACCTTTATCTACGAGTGTTCTTTTAAATTCAAGAACTCTTCTTGAATTATCAAGAACTCTTTGGCGCCTTGATCAAGAACTCTTCTTGATCCCACACAACCTTGTCACACAATATTAACTCTTAATATTGTGCGCCACTTTCTCTCTCTAGGAAAGCAAGGATGCGATTTTCTCTCTCTCTCCTCACCAAAGGCAAAATCGAATTTCTCCTTTGTGAAAAGTTAGGCTAAGTCGACTTTTGTATGGTGCATGAGGCTCTCACCCTTTTGTGATTTCACTCTCAAGAATCCAATTCTTGTGTGTGAATTCTCTCTCTCTAACCTAGAGCAAAAAATCGAAATTTTTCTCTTTGTTGGTTAGCTCTATGGAAGTCGACTTATGGCTTCCTATTTATAGGGCTTGGGGATTTTGATAATTATAATTTTAGGAAACTCTAAAATCATATAATTATCAAACCATAAGATTATGATATCTTAATATCAAGATTTTATGACTTGATTTCCAATTTAAAATATTACCTTAATATTAAAATTGGAATCAAAATGCAATCTTGGAGAATCAATTTGGAAGATCAAATCTTCCCAAATCTCTCTCTCCTCATGCGCCATCTCCCCTATATTATCTTGTTGAATTTTAATAAATTAAAATAACTAACTAACTCTTAGATAGTTATAACTAATTTATTTTCCAACAATATTGAATTAAAGAATTGCTACAATATCTTTAAATCAAACTTACCAAGTCTCAAACTCTAGTTTATTGAATTAAAATATTACATTAATATTTTAAATCCAATGGACCTAGAATTTCGACTTGCCCTATAAATCATGAATTAAAATATTACTTTAATATATTTAATTCATCCATTTGAAATCTAGATCAAATCTCATTTGAATTTCAAATTTCAAGCCATGACTTTAATTAATAAAACATTTTTATTAATTAAATTCCTTGTAAATGTGAGGCGTCAACCTCATCCCATTTAGTCCTAATATTAGTGAATTTAATAAATCAATAATTTCCTAACTCTTAGGAATATTATCTAATTTATAATTCCCCTAATATTATAAATAGGAATATAATTGTAAATAGCCTAATCCAATTATCTATTTAACAATTATCATATATATATATTTAAATTTGTCTCACAAATCTAAATATAATATATCTGTAGATAATTAATTCAAGACAAGACTTTATGTCCCACAATAAGTTATGTCTCAAACGGTGTCACAAATGTGACCCACGAATTAGGGTTAACTCGTGTTCCAGCTTGGCATCTGGTTCCTGCTCGTGTGTGACCCAGCAGGCCCCACGTGAAGTTGGCAGTAAATCATCTCATGACTTACAAGTCGAGAGCGGACTCTAGCAAGCCATCACGACTACCCAAAACACGTGAGTTATCGTTTTAACCCCTAAACGACTTAACCTTAGTACTATCATGTGCAGATCCCCTTTTGTCCTACGATATTTCGGTAAGGATCAGGCATGGGAATGTCATCCAAAATCCAAACCTCAACTTTCTCGATCTCCTGAGTAAGTCCCAATATCCAGTGTGGCCACACATTCCCTTGGACAGACTCGTCGAGGGGCCCAGTTAAATATCTCCCATCTCTATGAGGGACAAAATTCCATCTTGGTCAACCACATTCCTCAGCACGACAATCAACCAAACCCGTACTCAGCCCTTATGGCTACCCTGTTACGGATAACGTTAGACTAAGCCAAAGCTTGACAACTGTAATGCCGGAATAGTCAAGACCTCAGGTCTAAGGGCATCATGACAGATTGTACAGGAGAGACCAGCTAATGACTGAACCCATGCAGAACTCTCCGGGTCGGTCCAGCAACTTGTAACTCTTACATAATTGCACCATGACTCTCGTCCCAGCATCTAGTGCGTGCATCTCCATGCACCGAGGTCATGCTGGTCTTGGTTCAATTCAAGTTCCCACTCGAATGAGCGACCAGGGACAGTTTAGATTAACTATCTCATAATTAATCATGGACTGTTATCATAGTAAACATGCTAATAATATGATAACCATTAATTTATCTCCATAAATTAATTGATACGTTCCAAACATATCTATAGAATGGTTGACCCTAGGGCACAATCTCCATCAGAAAACCCAAATTCTAAAAGAGTCCCGCATTTACTACAATCACGAATTCTAAAGTTGCCTAGGAAGTTTGGAGGTCTTGGTTTGAGAAATGTACACATGACGAACAGGGCTTTGCTTGCAAAATCAAGTTGGAGATTTATTAAGGAAACACAATCTTTGGTCAGTAAATGGGTCTCTCATAAATATAAAGCTTCCACTGACTGGACGACTAGGTCCCCTTCTCTTTCTTCCTTTGTTTGGAAATGAATTGAACAAAGCTCGAATCTGATCACTGATTACCTCCAATGGCAAGTCGGAAGCGGGAACTCCATTGCTCTCTCTAGCCGCTTTTGGGTAGCATCGATCGTCTCTGACAGCTCTGATTCGAAGGTAGTATCTCTAATTGATCATCATTTGCACAAATGGGACATTGATAAACTTAAGCATCTCTACGATGATAGTCAAATTCAGCACATCATCAAGTTTCCCATCTCCAAAACGGGCCTTGATGACTCACTAATAGAGGATGACAGTACTCTCCCACCTTCGTTCTGTAACATTGTTCTGGGGGATTTTGTTTAGGATGAGCATACTCCCGCCTAACAGAGGCTTTAGTAGAGTTGTCCTTTAGTTTTTCCCTGTTTGTCGCTTATCGTTTTCTCTTTGTTTTCTTGCTGTATGGTTTTCTCGTTTAATCAAAAAAAAATGTGGCATTTTCTTAATTACTCAGCTATTTTGTAAATTCTATTAAAAATCAGTTAGTGCCACATCATCAATATGATATAAGGTAAGGATGAAATTACAAAAAGACTAATCTTTGAGGACTAAATCATATTCAATTAAATTATAGGGACTGAATTAAAAAAATAAAAAAAATAACAAATGACTTTCTAAATTTTGGATGAAATAGAAAAAACTTCCATAAACTTTAGTTAATGTGCAAAAAACTCCCACACCATAAACTTTAATACACTGATTGTTTTCAAAAAATACCTAGCCTAGGTGGTTAATAAATAAAGCATTATATAACCAAACATGAATGTGTGTATGGGTTACTTCGGCCAACGCAATTTGCTTGTAATTTTTTTTTTCTTAAACATCAAACATGAGAATTAAGAAGCATTAGGATGTTTCTTTGTTTTTAAATTACTAATGCAAAAAGTTTTTAATTGCTATTAGGTCAAAACCTCATTTTGATCCCTAATATTTACATCAAATCCCATTTTGTTCCACAAAGTTTTTTAGTCCTTAATATTTTTCAATAGTTCCATTTTGGTCCTCAGCTGTTACAAATAGTCATATATATTTCTCTCGTTTCAAGTTTGAATGAGATGAAATTGAAGTTACGAGTTACTTTTGATGTTTCTTTCTCTTCCTAATTGGAGTGGTTGACAAACAATGTTAAATCATGTCTAAAGTCCAAATATAAGGAAATGAGAATTATAATTGCTCTTGTTGAGTTATTTTTCTATCTCATTGGAGTCATCGAAAAATAATATCAAATAGTACTCTCAAATTTGTTATTGGTATTTTGACAAAACTCACTTTTAGAATACAATTTGACATTGTTTAAATCTCATTTGTCAATGGTCCCAATAAGACAGAGTTAACTCATAAAAAATAACCATACCTTTAATTTCGTCACATTCAGTAATGTTGAGAGTGGGATTTGAACCCACGCCCTTTCGGACCAGAACCTTAATCTGGCGCCTTAGACCAACTCGGCCATCTCAACTTGTTGATGGCTTGTCTCACTAAAACTGATACTTGTATATCTTTGATATTCCCTAGTTATTATTTTTGAGTTCTTAATTTTGCCTTTTGCGCCAATCTCATAAATTCAAATCGCGCACCGGCGTTCTCCGTGTCTGCGAAGTCTCCGACTGTGAGAACCTAACAATGGAAGACGAGGACGAAGTCGTGTCAAGCTCGTCCGATTCCGGCGACGAGTACGCCGGCGAGTGTGAAAAAGGCGTCGATGAGGAGGGTGACGAATTAGAGGCCGATTGTCTCTCTCCGCCCGATGACGAGCGGAAATCGCAGAATGTCGATGCTCTTGTGAGGTATTTTTACCTACAGATTTCTGTTGCTGAATCATTACCACTTTGCAGCATTTGATTTAGGCATTGTTCGTGGTTAGACATGAGCTTTTTTATTTTCCCTTTTCGAATCTGATTGTGAATATCGTTTTGAGTTTGTAGGAATCTATAGTTCTGTTATGAATTAAAGGTTATATTGGGGATCTTTGACACACCGAGAGAATCATAAGATGCTCCTGGTTCGAATTCTGAGTTAATTTTAACATGCTTGTATTTAGCTCTTGACATTGGATGCTTGAGCTATTTGAACCTAAGGGGAAGAAGGAATTTCCCATTTTTTGTTGGTCTCATATCACCTATTGGAGCGTCATTAAGTAGGAACTATCACTTTGGAGATGTAATTTGTGTTCGTTTTTATTAGGGGCAACCTCGTCGTGAAGACACAATCGTTGCTTCCACGGGTTCTTTCAGTAACAGAAGGAGCGGCTATTTGTAGGAAACCTTTTAAACCTCCTTGCTCCAATGGTTACAATGGCAGAAATGAAGAGCTTACACGTCGCCTTGGGGCACGGAAAAGGTTTGTCCCATGGGGCTCTAACAGACCGGTATTGGTTACAATCACTAACCAGTTGAATATACCAATAGATGTTGAAAAAGATGTTACCGAGGAGGAAGAAGTGTCTTTGCCAACTGGGATTGATCCTCTAGTGTTGTGGCAGCCTGAAGACTGTGAAGATGGGGCTTGTAATTTAACGCCAATAGAAGTGGATTCATTGCTTGTTCGTTTCCTTAGACCTCACCAGAGGTATTTCATATTATGTGAATCTTGCTTTTTGGTTTCTATTTATAGCACTATTGGTGATGCTTGTACGTAGCTAGAATCATCAGCCTTCTCCAATCTCTAGTGCCAATGAAGCTTGCAGTTGGATGTGCAACATACATTATGACATGTTCATAGATGCATTTATAGCATATATATACTTTTTGTGCTTATATTTTCTCTGGATCTTGTGGTTAACCTGTGAAATGAACATTTTCCTTTTAACAATTTTGGTGCAGAGAAGGGGTTCAGTTTATGTTTGAATGTGTTTCAGGGCTAAGTAGCGCAGCAAATATTCATGGATGTATCCTGGCAGATGATATGGGGTAAGTTCTTTCCTTTCTTTTGATATCTTATGACATTTTTGAAATTAGTTTTTTTTACAATCAATCAGTTCATTATGAGGCTTTCTGCGTCTAATATTACACTTTGCACAGTTTGGGGAAGACGTTGCAATCAATCACATTACTGTATACACTTCTTTGCCAAGGGTTTGACGGGAAGCCAATGGTCAGAAAGGCCATCATTGTGACCCCTACCAGCCTTGTAAGCAACTGGGAAGCTGAAATTAAGAAGTGGATTGGAGAAAGAGTTAAGCTTGTCGCTCTATGTGAAAGCACAAGAGAAGATGTCATCTCAGGGATTGACAATTTTACAAGTCCCTGCAGCTCTTTACAGGTAAAAATTTCATCAAGTCTTATTGTTTTGAAGGCTTCAAAACATAGAACTATCTATGCACTCAATAACTGTTCCCCAACCTCCAGGTGCTAATTGTTTCATATGAGACCTTCCGGATGCATTCATCAAAATTTAGCCGTAGTGACTCTTGTGACCTACTAATATGTGATGAGGCTCACAGGCTGAAAAATGATCAAACGATAACAAACCGGGTACTATAGAAGTTTCCCCTTTGCCCCCTTCTCTTTTGCGAGCTCTCTTTCTGGTTTTGTTTATGAACTAGGTAGATTGCTATTTATTAATTGTCATGGTTCTGAGTTTTCTTATACTTCTGGACTAGGCATTGGCTGCTCTCTCTTGCAAGCGTAGAATATTGTTGTCAGGAACTCCTTTGCAGGTGAAGATTTTTGTTTGATTATGTGTATGCATTACAAGTTATATTCCTAACTTCTTACATTTGTATATGTGTGTGTATATATATACCATCTGCAGAATGATCTCGAAGAATTCTTTGCTATGGTTAATTTCACAAATCCTGGAATACTGGGTGACATCGCACATTTTCGCCGTTACTTTGAGGTAAGTTGCTTGCTTCAATTTAATCTTGTGTACACAAAACATGCCAAACCAATGTTTCAGGCACCTTTCAGGAATTTGTGATGCATGGATAGTTCTTTCTTTTCCTTCTTTTCTTCTGTTTTTGCCTTTCACTATAATCCACTTGCATCATGAAGGCACCTATTATTTGTGGAAGAGAACCTACTGCCACTACAGAAGAGAAGAAGCTAGGTGCTGAACGATCTGCAGAATTAAGTGCAAACGTTAACCGGGTAATTTATAATAATATTGTTCGATGGCATATGAACCTGAATTATATTTCGACTATTTACTTTAAAAGAGTTTTATTTGTATTATTATTTATCACTAGGATTTGAAGTTGTAAACCTTCTTGAATGCTTGATAACTAAAATATAGTATCATTTAGAATTGCTAATTAAATGATAGAGAACTGCAACTGGCATTCTTTGTCTTGTCAGAAAAAAACACTTTAATTACTTGAAAATTAACTGGCCAATTTGTTTTTGCAGTTTATATTAAGAAGGACTAATGCATTACTATCAAATCACTTGCCACCAAAGGTATGGTAACTTATTGATCTCTTAGCCAAACTTACTATGTATTGTTGAACACTTGAACTGTGTTGCACCTTATAAGTCATTTTTGTGGGCAAACTTTTTTTTTCCCCAAACTCTTTATTGTAGTATTTTTGGCAAGTTAACATATCTACTTAACAGTTACATTAATGATTTGTTCCCTCTGAGCGCCTTCTTGCTATAGTAGTATAAGTGAAAGCTGTTTGACTTCCAGTAGCCATATTAAGTAAACATAAAAAGTGTTTATGATTTGGAAATTGTGATATATCTTTATTTCAACCTTGTTGATCAATGAAAGGTTTAAAGATTTTAACATTTTCTATTATTCTTGATTAAATATGAAATGGAATGAACATTAACACTGAAATACATGAAAAAACTGCATCTGTGTCCTTGGAGATTAGTAGCGGATTAGCTGTTTATTTGTTGCATCAGATACTTTTACTTATATTCAAGACCTGTTATTTCATGCTGCAGATAGTCGAAGTTGTTTGCTGTAAGTTGACTCCTCTGCAGTCAGACCTGTATAAACATTTTATACAATCCAAAAATGTAAGCTCTGGCTTGAGCAAACGTGTGCTTTTCATTAGATTCTTATACTATTGGATATTGAAGGAAACAATACTATCCAACAAAAAAAAATGATATACTGTGTCTCTATCACACAGGTTAAACGAGCAATCATTGAAGAAGCAAAGCGATCAAAGATTTTGGCCTACATAACTGCCCTAAAAAAGCTGTGCAATCATCCAAAGGTATGACGTTTTTATTTTATTTTATTATTGTCTCTGTATTCTCCACTTAACCCATTAACTCTAGCTGTTATATTAAGCTGTGGAGAAAAGTCCATCATCGTCATTTCATTGTTTATATATACTACATTGTTTTGATCATTCCCGTCTTCCTTTCATGGTCTAAGTTGTACACATGCTTGCCTCCTTACAAATGATTTTGTGTCTTGTAGCTTATATATGATACCATACGAAGCGGGAGTCCAGGAACTTCAGGTTTTGAGGATTGCATCCGGTTCTTCCCGCCGGAGATGTTATCGGGAAGGTACATATTTTAAATTCATGTCATATTTATACTTTGGTGTCTGCATTCAATAATTTTTTGGGGAAATTCTCCTTAGATCTGGCTCATGGAGCGGAGGACATGGAGCTTGGGTTGAGTTGTCAGGAAAAATGCATGTCTTGGCAAGATTACTTGCCCAATTACGGCAGAGGACCAATGACCGTATTGTGCTTGTCTCAAACTACACACAGGTATAGATTCAAAACAAAAATCGTCAGGCTTCAGATAGCGATTCTGGTTAGGCAATGTAAATTAACAGGATGAAGGTTGTGTCATGGTCCATTCTCGTATGAAACTACTTCTTTTCTAGAAAAGCCACTCTTGAACTACTTCTTGAGGTTGAGTGGGGCTGTATGTAAACTTATGCTTGCAAGGTGCAAAGTAAAGCTGGTTGCAAAATTAAACTACTAAGAAGAATTTAAGTATTAATAATCTAAGTATAGACATGTGTAGAAAAGAGAATACATTGACGTCGATTGATCCATATAACCCATCCTGTCTAGTGGAAAAAGGCTCTTGTTGTAGCCATGCTCACAAGGCTTATATTAATATGGCGTACAATTTTGCGTAAATTAGATTGATTTTACAGTGGTGTGTAGAAGTTCATGCATCATGAATCATGATCATAGGATAGCAGCATCACGTAGGTTTTTCTTGTTTTCTGTCTTATGGAAATTGCTATTCATGAGCAAAACCAGCAAAATACACTTTTAAAATATTTATTCTTACTCAATTGCTGGTCAGATATATTTAGTTCTTTTCATGGTCAAATCTAGATTGCTTTGATCGTTTGGTACTGTTACAGTAATTTGAATATTGATTTCGATGATAATCCTTCAGTGAGTTCCAATGCCAATGAGCGAAGTTTAACTTATAAAGATTGTCTTTTCATCTTAATATTTAATGTCGGTATGACTCA
Source organism: Chamaecrista fasciculata (assembly GCA_003254925.1). Lineage (NCBI taxonomy): Eukaryota > Viridiplantae > Streptophyta > Magnoliopsida > Fabales > Fabaceae > Chamaecrista > Chamaecrista fasciculata. Next base: position 186,037 of record QANZ01020176.1, read on the forward strand.
CTGTGATAGTCAAGTCATTATCATTTACAAAATTCATTTGCATCTTGTCTCGTTGCAATACATAATCTCTTTCTAGATCAGTTAACCCCAAGTATACTGTAACTTGCTCTGCGTTAGGGGTATATAAGGTTCAAACTTCAATCCACAATCTTGGAGATAGAAATTTGGAGGTCACCTTTGTCAATATTCCCTAAGGCTGATTAAATTTCTGCTTTTCCCCCCTTTTCTGTTCCCTTTAACTTTTCTTTTTCCATACTGATCCATCTCTATGGTACAGACTTTAGATCTTTTTGGTCAACTATGCCGGGAACGAAGGTATCCACATTTGAGGCTTGATGGTGCTACTTCAATCAGTAAAAGGCAAAAGCTAGTCAACCGCTTCAATGATCAATCTAAGGTGAATTATTTTATAAATTGATAAATGAGTATCTAGTTTGTTTAGTAAATTTTCATGAATTTTCAACAATCATCATGTGGGTTTATTCATTCATAAGCCTAATACAAATTTGGCATATTGCAGGACGAATTTGTTTTTCTCTTGAGCAGCAAGGCTGGTGGTTGTGGCCTCAATTTAATTGGAGGAAATCGATTAGTCTTGTTTGATCCCGATTGGAATCCAGCAAATGATAAACAAGTAATGCCCTAGGTTAATTTGTATTGACAATTGGCGCCTAAACAGGCTTGTGTTATTATTCTTCGTAAACCCTGTATGCTTATGTTCTTTCATGTTTGCTATTTTACTTTGTCCATAAACAGGCTGCAGCAAGGGTCTGGAGAGATGGACAGAAGAAAAGAGTGTATATTTATAGATTTTTGAGTGCTGGGACTATAGAAGAAAAGGTTTATATTATTGTGATAATTGAGTGAAGATTAATACCATTATTATTTCTTGGCAGCACCTTTTGGTCTCTAGTTTACATCAATTTTTAATTTCATTCTTTTTTATGGTCAATTTTGTTCCCAAATATTTTGGTCAATTTTATCCTTTGTATGGACCTCATCTGATGAATTAACAGCAAACTCCATGTTGATGGAGTTGAGACAAAAAATAAATGTGAAACTTTGGGGATGAAATTAATAATAAATAAATTTTAGGGACAATTAAAAATTGATGTAGAGTTTACAGTTTAGAGACAAAAAAAGTGCTCTTACCTTATGCTTTTTTATTCATGTGATGCCTGTGCCTCCGAAAGGGAGTTTCTGTTTATATTCCATATTTTTTTAACTTAAATGTAGGTCTACCAGCGTCAGATGTCAAAAGAAGGGTTACAAAAAGTCATTCAGCAGGAGCAAACAGATAACCTTGAGGCACAGGTAGATTTCTTTTTGCTAGATTTCTTTTTGCTTCTAACATGTTTTCTGGTTGATGTTGCTCATTCCATCTCTGCAATGCTAATGATAGTGTTTATGATTTTCAGGGTAATCTTCTTTCAACAGAGGAACTCCGTGATCTGTTCACATATCATGAGAGTACCAAGTAATGCATTCCCTTTAATTTTGATCTAATTTATCATGCTGAATGATGATATTAGTGGTGTTGAAATGAAGTGATTAGTTGTTTATACTAATAGTTATTGAGACAAATATGAGGCAAGAGGATACAAATTAATCATCAATCACCTTGATTGTTTGTGCGATATGATCCTTAATAGCTACATTGTTCTATGTCTGTAGGTCAGAGATTCATGAAAAAATGCAGTGCACTCGGTGCCCAACATATGATGATAGGTCTCAGATTGCGGATGGGAATTATACAGCTCAAGCAACAGTAAGAAATGGTGAATCTGATGAAGAAACCTCTGATATAGGTGGATTTGCAGAAACTGCAGGCTGCTTACAGAAGTTAAGGAGATCAGAAAAGCAGGTTGGTTATTCTATTGTTGTACTAATCATGGTTTCTAAATTGTAAAGCTTTGACACTTCAACTTGTTTATTCTACACTTTTTTTTTTGTGTGTGAAAACTTTTGAAAAGGAGCTATAAGAAAAACAAAAAGTGGTTCTCTAATCTTGGATACATTTCCTTTTTCAGGTAGGAACTCCCTTGGAAGAAGATTTAGGAAGCTGGGGCCACCATTTTTTTCCAGAGTCTGTACCAGATGCTATCCTTCAGGCTTCAGCAGGAGATGAGGTATGCTATTACAATTTAACATATTTCTAGTAACTTTTTCACTCTCGAGGCATGGGATTAAGTCATTTTTAATAGTGTGCTGACCTTTATCGTGTTCCATGGGTTTCTAATTTTCCAGCAATCCAGGATAGCTTATTCCTGAGTTAGGCTTGAAGTATATGATACATTAAAGAAAATATGCAAATAACCCCTTTAACTATGATCTAGTTGCTAACACTTTTTAACTATCAATCTTAGCAAATAACTCTCTAACATTTTTTTAAATAGTCCCTTCAAGTTTTCAACTATCAAATCTAACAAATACTTCCTTTCAACTATAGTTTATTTCCAAATATCGCTCTTGAATTATAAAATTTAACAGATAACCCTTTAGATTCTCATAATCTTTTAATTTTAACATCTTTAAATTATTATTATTATTGACTTTTTAGTAGAGGAGAAAGATTTTAAAAACAAATATGTGTACATGGAATTATAATGTAAAAACTAGTTAACAAAATTAGATGATATGTGAGAAACTAGTGTTAAACAAAGAATTGGGAAAGTTACTATTTGTTAAATTTTTTAGTTCAAGGGGGATTTACAACTAAATTATAGTTGAAAGAGGACATACATTATTAGTTTTGGTGGTTATTTGCTACTAAGGTCTAAGCTATAATTGAAGGGAACTATTTGCTAGATTGCAAAAGAGATGTGGAATCATGCTTTTATTTATTTATTTATTTATTTTGGCCAAACGTGGAATCATGCTAAAAAACAATGGAAAGACTAATCTTTATGTCAAAATGGATTTTTTTTTTATTACAATGGACAATATCTTTCTTCTTGGTACCCATGAATCCATGATAATATACGAGTTGCAAATTTAATTCTCAAACTTCTTGACCTCAATTTTTCAGGTAAGCTTTGTTTTTACAAACCAAGTTGATGGGAAGCTCGCACCTATTGATTCAACTGTTAGTCCAAAGCTACAAGCAGAGGAATCAAGTAAGGAACCTCAAAAGCCAAAACTCAAATTCAAACAAAATCCCATTCGTTTTAAAGAAAGGAACCTACCTTCCAAAGTTGCTTTAAAATCATCTTACTCTCCCAAACCTTCAGTAATTCCAGCATTAAATTCAGTTAAAGTTAACAAAAATATATCAACAAATGCAGCTCCAAATGTAGAAAACTCTTGTGTAAATCAATTACCACAGAAAAGATCATGCCCTGTATATGTTGATGTTGATTCGGAATAATAATATACCCAACATTTTGGTTTTGCTCAAGCTTCATAATTATCTTTGGTTTTTCTTTCAGTCATTACTGTGTTTAGTGCTATTGCTCAAGCCATTTTCTTGCCACTGACCGGCATGGCATCTTTAAAAAAAAAATTGTTGAAAATGTTACATAGAAGAATTGTATTGGATATTATCCATTCAATTTTGGTTTATGGGAAAAAATCTTATTGAAAATGTTGCAGTTTTAGAGAATATCATTTCTATATTCCCCAGTACGTATATTCCAATTTATTCTATCGAACTTTAAGTGGGCTCCAATGTTTTGGTCGAAAATTTAGGAATACGCCAGTTCTTTTGATCTTTCCAATAACTGGCTACTGATTAATTATATTTATATTATATGTTAGGTGTAGGTATTTTATTGGTTTTTTTTTATGTAAATAATACAAATAAATTAATTATATATTATGATACCCTTTGATTTTTCTTAATTCCTCAAATGGGATACGCACCAGCCCGCCACGATTTCGCACTGGACGGACCAATCAGCCGGTGCCACGTGGCATCGGCCGATTTAAAATTTTTTTTTTTTTAAAAAATATGCACTGAAATAATACTGGGTCTGCGCTATTTCAGAGAGTTTATTTCAAGGAAACTGTGCAGTCTGTACGGTTTTAGAAATCGTGCAGACTGCACGGTCTTTTTGGTCAATTGACTGAACTTTTCGGTCAAATGACCAAAAAGTATTTTTTTAAAAAAATATTTTATATATTTAAATATTAAGTTAAATTTAGAATTTTTTAAAAATAAGATTTATTAAATTTAAATACTATTTTAGGAAATTGAAAAAAAAATTATTTAGTGAGTAATAATTATAAAATTTAAAATATGTTAATTAAAAAATATAAAATATTTATCTATTAAATTTCAATAATAAAAACTAATATATNTAACTTTTATAATTATTATTCGCTAAATAATTTTTTCTTAATTTTCTAAAACAGTATTTAAATTTAATTAATTTAATTAATCTTATTTTTAAAATAATTTAAACTTAACTTAATATTTAAATATATAAAGTATTTAAAAAAATAAAAAAAAACAAATATTTTTTGGTCAATTGACCAAAAAGACCGTGCAGTCTGCACGGTTTCTGAAACCGTGCAGACTGCACAGTTTCTCTGAAATAACGCAGGGTCTACGCTATTTCTGACTCTCTGAAATAGCGCAGACCCAACAGAATTTCAGTGCGTATTTGTTTTAAAAAAATAATTTTTAAATTAGCCAGTGCCACGTGGCACCGGCTGATTGGTCTGTCCAGTCTGAAATCGTGGCGGACTGGTGCTTATGCCATTTGGAGAATCAAGAAAAATTAAAGGGTATCTTAATACAAAATTAATTTATTTGTATTATTTACTTAAAAAAAAACCTATTTTATTATCTTATTCATACACTATTTATCAACACTGTTATTTTTCTTATTTTACATATTATATGGGTCATATACATATTATACATAAAATGACACAATTTATGTGTCCGAAAATCTGTTATTTCGTGTTAAAACTAAAAAAATGGGTTATATTTGACCTAAAAAGTAGTATAAAGTGAAAAGAAGGCAAAAACATTCTTTTTGTAGTTAAATTTTATATTAATTTTTAATTATTTCTAGTATTTATTTATTTTCAATATTATTTTTAAAGTTTAACATTTTAATCGATTTATTATTAATTTAATAATAAATTTTATCGTATTTTAATTTTTTATTAATTTTATATTATATATTATTAGTCATGTAAAATTTATTGTTAATATTTAATTAAAATTAAAATGGATCAAAATATTTTACAATATGAAGTTGGGTAAATCACTAAATTGTGCTTTGACGGTTGGTCATGAGTCATGAATCTTTCCAAAGTCAACAATTTTGAGGAGGATGTTAAAATTACTTTTTCAATATTTCTCATTTTTATATTTTAAAATAACGAGAGATAATTAAAGTATTTTTCGTTTAAAAAGTTAAAAAGTAGATGTCTTCTCTTTTTGCAAATTTTAGATATTATAAATCAGAGTATTTTAAAAAATATATACGTTTTTGTATTTATTTAAAAAAAATAATGATTTATAAACAAAAGCCGCATCAAATAAATGGTCCAAACTTATCCCACCAAAAAAAAAATGGTCCAAACTTACGGAAGGAATGCATGAAACGTGTTGTACGATGAGCCATTTAATGCAATTAGTGAACTTTGCATTAAAATTTAATAATTATTAAAATTTTAAAATAAAAATAATTTATTTTATTTTTAATAAAAAATTAATTTTTTAAAATATATTATTATCATTATTATTATTTTATTTTAATAATAATTTTTTTATTTGAAGTAATGAAAATTTTTTTTATCATTCAAGCAGTGAAAAGTTACTTAACTCATTTTATTATTTGTTTTCTTTTAATTTTTAATAATAAAATTAATTTAGACCAACTAAAACACCTCTTACACATATAAAATAACTAGAGGCTTTGCGTGCCCGTTAGAGCACGCAAATATGTATGTAAAATATAAAATTATTTAAAAATAATTTGTTAAAAGAGAATATTACATGGTACCAAAGTGTCACTTTTTAAATCACCGAGTACTAAAGTAAAATATGACCAATCTATAGGGTACCACAGTGTAACTTACCCTTTTTTTATGGAGCTTAAAATATTAATGAAAATCAAAAGTAACTTATATGAGGTGAGACTTGAGAGAACGTGTGTTAGAGAAAAGTGAGTGATTTCTTTTTCTTTTTTAATTTTTTTAATTCAATAATTTTGACCAACCATAAAAGAGTAGAGCCATATAATATAAGATATAGATGTACGAGAATAGATTTGCTAAAGTTAATTTTAGGTGAAATGGTAAAGTTATAATATAATTGACCTTGTATTTGTATTTCATTCTTTTTTCATATTTATTTCTATTTAATAATATTTTATTAAAACTTATTCAGTCCTTATATATTTGTTATGAGGTTTCTCCAATTACAAACTTCAATTACATTCTCTCTCTTTAATAATTGGTTATACAAAAAGTTATATTTAATACTCTCTCCTTACAAAACTACATATTCAATATTTTTTCAGAAAAAAAAAACAAATATCTTATATTATATGGTTCCACCCCTTTGTGGTCGTCCTTTTTTCTCTATAATGTTGGAATTTATTTTTTTTAGGCCAAAACCTCACTTAGGTCCATAATATTTACTATCAATTTCATTTTGATCCGCAAAGCACCTAGTACTTTTTATTTGAGCAAATATTCATTGTACTATTTAATTAAAGGTGATATACACCCCTCGGAGAGCATAGCCGGAGTTACCCTTTGGACGCCGACAACAGGGACACTTCCCTCGGACCTTCCGACGACTCCAGGCCTCTCAGAAACTGCACGTTGGGAACTCAAGGTTAGATCCACACTGATCTAGCTTTGTAGTTTTCAAAAGGCATATGTAAATCAATTCACTATATTGTTTAGGACATTAATAGTTATTCCTATTGCTCGCCGACAAAAATCAGAAGACAAACCAGATAATTGAAGCTGTTCAGCCTCTTGCCTCTTGGTAATTATGATACCATGTAATTAGTAATTAAATGAAACTATAAAATAAATTATTATTATAATTGGGTTTTTGCATTTGCATTTTATTTGTAGTTGAAGTTTTATTAAAAAAGTAATACAATTTCATCTTTTATCACACAGACCAAAAAAATGATTAGCTCACTTAAAATGAAGAGAAAAATGAAATAAAATGACTAAACTATCCCTATTAAATTACTTGGAAAATGTTTATACATTTATGACTCTACTATATTTAATAGGGGTAGAATGGTAAAGAAAATAATTAATGTTCTCTTGAATTTATAAAACATCGGATATTTTAAAATAAAAAAAGTTCTCCAAAACATCATATATATAAAACTGGAGGAAGTAATTATTATATTAAACAAAAATATTGATAAAATAATCAAATTACTATCTTTTTAATATTTATTTTCTACCACAGTTTATCATATTAGCAATTTTTTTTAGGATAAAACTTATATCAAGTTCCTTATATCCTTACTATCAAGTTCCACCAATCATAAGTCTCGATTACATTCTCTCTCTTTAATGATTGGTCGTGCAAAAAGTGGTGTTTAATATTCTCTCTCTATCATAATTGGTCATATATAAAACTTTTATCACGTGTCAAATATTAATTGGAGAACTTGTTAACAAGGATGTAAGGAAATTGATATAAGTTTTGCCCCCCCTTTTTTTATCATATATCTTATTTTTCTCTGTAACTTGTAATTTAAAAAAATAGTTAAAATATAAAATATTAAAATCAAAATTAATAAAAAAAAATTATAAACAAAATCAACCGTTGGTATAAAGTGAAGGATAAAAAAGATCCTTTTGCTTACCCGTTGTTGATTGTAGGATACACCCAGCTATAAAACCAAAAAAATGAGATTATCCCAATACTCGGGAGATTCATACCATGCAGTTTCTATCATCCCTACAAACAACAAATGCCTTCAGACAAAACTAGAGATAAATTCTGAAATTTCAATTTCATATTTCAACATTTGGGGATTTGGGAGTTGAATTTCACGTTTATTCCATTCTTCCCATTTCTGTCACTATCAGTGCCTCCAAATCGTATTCACAGTACACTAAACAGTGAACACCTACTCTCTCGATAAGCATCTTCTTCTTCTTCTTCGCCGGCTGGATTTTCACGCTGTACCCTTCCCTTCCCTCTGATTTCTGCTCAATCGCTAATGGAGCTCAAACCTGGATTGTCAGCCCTGGTCACTGGGGGTGCCTCTGGAATAGGTTAGAAAAAAAAAACCTTCATATGGTGCCAGGATCAGTTTGCGTGGAATCCATGAATGATGCTTTGATTCTTCGATTACTTTTGTTTGGATTATTGTTGAAATTGTGGGGTTGAAGTTGAAGTGACGAACGAACTTTTTTTTTTTTTTTGGTACCGTCTTTGCTTTTGGGTCTGTCAGAGGATATATATATAGTTGAGAATTGATTGGTGTGAACTCTGGAAGCTCTTTAACTGTTTCAGCAGAAGTTTGGTGGTTTATTCAAATTCGAAAGGCTTAGTTCAGTAATTCAATCGCTGAATCCCATATTCACGATATATGTAACTATTAATTCAATTATCAAGATGTTAATGATGAGTGGAAGAACCAATTCGAACATATGATAAGTAAGAGGAAGAGATAATGGAAGCATACTATGACTAATTGACTACCGTAGATTTAATGTTGAAACTTTCATTATGGGCTTGTAGTTACTGATTAAAACTCTGATTTGACATTCTATCTGTGGAGCACTGACTGATTGAGCCATTTTTTTTTTTTTGGTTCAATCATCTCATAATCTAAGCTTGATGCATATATATATATATATATATATTTCATATTATAATTTACATAATGCAATCAATGCGCAAACTGGTTTAAATTTGCTGGTTTATATACAGGTAAAGGTCTTTGCCTAGCTCTTGCAGAGAAGGGTATATTTGTCACAGTCGTTGATTTCTCTGAAGAAAAGGGGAGAGAAGTTACATCCCTTGTTGAAAAACTTAACACCAAGTTTCATCCCAAGTTGGAACATCCATCTGCTATTTTCATGAAATGTGATGTCTCTAACTCAAGTAAGTGAGTAGTGAACTATGAGAAAGACATAAAATACAATGGGATAATTTTGTTCAATATTATATTAGTCTCTCTATCATCCACCGACCACGAAGTTGGAAGTTGGACATGGCCAATTAAGTTCTTTTTGTCATCCAGCCTGCTTTCACTCTTCCATTGCAAGTTGAGTATTACAAATCAATGTGATAAAATAGCATCATTTACCAGGAAGTTAGTGGTAGAATTTGACATGGAAGAAAGAAAACAATAATGAATTTTCTGATCTGGAAGATGTATTTTGTTTTTACCACACTTCATCCATCATGAACTTTTGTAATCACCATAGTCCATACATATCATAAAAAAATGAATCTTGTTATTTTGATTGTCCTCTCATTTCCAAGTGCTAGCAAATGTATTAATCTATGACTAACAACAGGGGATGTAGCTGCTGCATTTGAGAAGCATTCTAGAACATATGGAGGACTGGACATTTGTATAAACTGCGCAGGAATTGTCAATCCTGTACCTTTCAATAAGGATAGCACGGATGGCACTCACACATGGAGACGTGCTATAAATGTGAATTTGAATGCTGTTATTGATTGCACTCGTCTAGCGGTGAGCTTTGCTCAAGACTTTGTTTTCCCCTGTCCTCTAATTAGTGTCTACTTAATGCTGCCAAAATAAATTCAGTTCACACAGTTAAGGAGGAAAATACCATTATATGCTTTCTCATTATGAACTGCTCGCATAACTTGATTATTTTATTTTTAAATGAAAAAAGAAAAGGTCAAAACCATTGATTATAAATGATATTTTTTATCTTCCTTTTGATAGATTAGAACCATGGAAGCTTCCAAAAGGCCTGGGGTGATTATCAATATGGGTTCTGCTTCCGGTCTGTATCCAATGTACAATGACCCTATCTATTCTGCCTCCAAAGGTTTGTCACTTTACCATCTTTCTTGAGGGTTTACTCCTAAAAAAACTTCCCGTTGAAGTTGGAAATTGAATTTTTGTTCTTATAAAAGAGCCTAAATAATCAACAAAGCAACTTTTAAAAGTCAAACTATCAGTCAGGACCTAGAAATGGTTGTCTTATACCTGCACTTTCTTTGGTTGTCTGGTGATTTTGATGCATAATTGATGCAAAGCCTCCACTGATGTTACCTTGTGCTAAATATAAAAATGCTATTATTCATACAAAATTGGCTCACATGTGAATTATAGCAATGGCAAGGAGAACAAGCTTTCACTTGCAAATTGTATTAATGTTGAATGCTGATTGTCAAGTCGTACAAATAAATTCAAGAGTGATTGGCTACATAAAATGGTTCCTCCATAAAGCTTCATTGACTAAAATTATTATGTAGAGAATTTCTTTTATATCTGCCATTTTCCTAATTTAGTCAGAATAAATAATGGGGGCAGCCCAGATGAATATTTGTGAAACTTGGTTAAAGAAGCTCATTTAGTACCATGTTTGAAAACCTCTTAATCAAGAAATTTTAGCTGTTAGTTAAGGGTCAAAGAATGGATTTTATATCTTTGTTCCCAAGAATTGCATAATTAATTTATTATTGCTTTCTCAAATATAAGCCTACGCATCTGCAGGTGGTGTTGTTTTGTTTTCTAGATCACTTCAGCCTTATAATCGCCGTGGAATTCGAGTCAATGTGCTTTGTCCTGAGGTAAGAATTGTGTTTGAAGAGTCGGTGTTGAGTACTTTGTTGAGAATGGTTGAAGTTCTGCATATAAGGATTAGGCATATTTTCAAGGGAGATTTGAGCCTTTCTTGTATTTTCTGGTCTGACGAATCTTAAACTCCAAATAGTTGTTTACTCATTTCTTTCTAATTATTATTTTATTTTATTTAAAAAATCTGTCTTTGATTTATTGCTTGCAGTCAAAATCAAATACATTTGTTGCCTTTTCAAGACATCATTAGCAAATAGCAATTTGTTTTATTTCCTTGTTTACCCTAACTTTAAAAATTACATAATCTTTTCAGGGCTTTTCCTAGCATTTTTTTATCTTAAATTTTAGTAATCATTGATCAGTTCCCTTAAAAGGCCAGAAGTTTCAGTGAGTCACCTTAAGCAGATCAAAGCAACTGATCTGACTGTTTTCCGGTGTGCTATATCATTGTTAGGATGATTTCTTTATCACCATATAGGTTCAGGTTTTATAATCACGTGTTAGGAGGCGGTAGAATCAAGGTTGATATTTAATTTAAGCAAAGACTTCGTATGACCTCTTTTTCTTTTCCATATTCTGTTAGTTTGAGGCAAATGATTTTTTATTGTGTCATTTGTATTTTGATTTTCATGAGAAGATATCCTATAATGCTTAGCTAAAATTTGGTGCAGTTTGTAAAAACTGAAATGGGTGGAAAAGTGGATTCGCGATTCATCAATTTGATGGGGGGATTTGTACCTATGGAAATGGTAGTGAAAGGTATGTCTGAATATATTCTCTTGTTCTCTTAGGGAGCTTGACCAAAAGATGGTGGTGACAATTGTCTGTACTCTGTTGCTTGTCACTTCTCTATGCTTAGTAGACATCTGATTTATTTGTTGAATATTGTGCTAGAATTTCAGAGAGCTTATTAGTTTCTGTTCTGTTAGTGTCTTATTGATTGAAAAATTATGTTTGTAATAATTGTTTCAATAATAAATAATATAGGAAGGTCCCCAAATTCAATGTCAGTGATTGTTCAAGAATTGTTTATATTGTTAATTTCTGATATCTTACCCTCTCAAGGTACTTTTGAGCTCATTATGGATGAGAGCAAAGCTGGTTCATGCCTATGGATTACAAATCGCCGTGGATTTGAGTACTGGCCCACCCCATCTGAAGAAGCAAAGTATTTGGTAAACTCCTCAGGTTTTAGGAAAAGATCTGAGTTCAAAGCGCCACAGATTAAACTCCCTGAGAATTTTGAGAAAGTGTTCGTGTTTCAAAACCATCTCTTTATTTCTTCTATTTTAACCATATATGTACATGCATCTTCCAGGCTCACCCTTTTCATGTTTGATATTGGTTGGAAAATGCTATTCCGCATAAGTAAGCCAAGGGACCATTTAATGCCATTTGAGTTCTTTTGGGATCATATTGTATGGTTGTGGTTTACATGTGTTTCATTCCTGGATATGCTACCACATCTGCTGTTACATTTTTTATTTTCAAAATAATGAAATTTACAGGAATATGAGTGAAAGGGATTCAAAATTTCAGAAAGAAATATTGAAATTACCATTTTTTTCCTCCTGGTATTGACAATTGCTATTTATAAGGGGAGGTGATAAATTAGACCAGGACTTCCTTTGTAAACAGGTGTATTCTCTCTAATCAAACAAAGCTCTAGTTTTATGAACTTTATTATTTTATGATCTGATTAATGTAACATCTTCTCAAATCCCAACTAATCAAGTGATCTTATTGCAAACACCACTCCCAGAACACAAGAAATCCCACAGTCTTCCCGATCTTGATAGCAACCCCTGTCAGAACTTTTATGAAGGAAAGACCATAAAGAGGAATACTAGAAGAGAATCCTGAATTAAGGTTATCCTCCTACCAAGGGAAAACAAGAAAATATAAAAAAGAAGCTCTTATGCAACTCTCTAATCTCTTAAAAATCTTCTATAACACAGGATCTGAAAATGACTCAACATGCAGACTGCCCTCTAAAGGAACAATCAAATAGGTTCAGGCCTTGCAAAACTCAAGGAACCATCCTAGCTCAATCAGCCACAAATCTATTTTAACATCAGTTTCAACTAATTATATCAATCTTCAAAACTAGGCTAGTGCCATGTGGGATATAAGTTCATTAGTGAAGCCTTGATAATTTAGTTTCCTCAGTCCATGCTTCTATATATGCAATTTAATGTATAGTTTCTAATTATTCAGTATTATTAAAGAAATAGGGTAGCTCTATCTTGAGATTGACCAATTTATTGAATATTTTGCTCTTAACTTTATTATGAGATGGGTTTTTTAATGATTTTGGACAATTGCTTATTGTTTGCAGAGTTGTTCACACTTTGACTCACAACTTTCGTGATGCTACCACCATAGTGAGAACACCACTCCGATTACCTGTCAAACCTCAACATGTTCTTGTGAAATTAATTTATGCTGGTGTAAATGCTAGTGATGTAAGTCACTGTATCTTCTTCAGAGAACTCTTTACATCTATGAAGCACGGACACTGACACGGACACAGACACACTGACACGCCAAATTTTTAAAATATACGACACGACATGGCATATATTTATATATATATATAAATAATTAAAAATCCATAAATTTTGATGAAAATTTTAAAAATTACAATATCTATCCATAATATATGTCGTATGTGATATTATTTTCTATTGTTTGTCATGATAAAGTCACAAAAAATTGATTTAATATTCTGAAACTTATGAATATGTGTCGTGTGGGTGTCGGACACGCTGTTAAAATGAAGTGTCCATGCTTCATAGCTTTACATGAATGTGTATGGTTTTCGCCCTCTGCATCCTCTCTCCTGTGGACATGCCCATGATTTAACTTTTGGATTAGTGCTACTATACAAACAACCTGAATTATGGCCTCAAAGAAAAGAGAGGGGGGGATGTTAAAAATTGTGAGCAGCAGAATAATGAAGTGCGAAAGTAAATGTTCTTGTCAGAAACAATAGATACATCCAAGCTACATATCCATTAGATTGTTAGTCACTTGATCACTTCTTTTATACATCTCTTTGCATGTTTCTCCAATAGACACATGGCCAATCTGTATATATTGAGACTCTCTATAATATGTAGATGATGTCTCATATCATACCTGGCAAATCACATAAGCCGGATTCTGGGTACTTCTATTATTTGTATAAATTTATATATGGGCTTATGTATCTTTACAGTATGAACTAAGACTTTGACGCTTTGCAGAAACTTATGGTTGGTGTCTTCATATAAAAGCTATGATACCATGAATTTGTAACTGAAACATGAGGAAATGGATCACCTAAATTATAGTGGCTGAAGTATGGCTACATTATCACTTAATGACCATTGGATGAGTTGATTAAAATTTTATGCATTGACTTTTCAACAACATCAATGGTGGAGATCTAATAATTCAGCTACTGTACTTTAGCTGACCCATTCCCGAAACATGACAGCTTTAATGAAATAATAAGTAGTATATGTTTCTGGAATGGCTGCTGTTGAGTTATAATTTCAGATGGAATATCATGAATAAAGCGTGTAGTGATTCATGATGTCAGATTCTGTCTTAAATCTGTAGTTTTTACCAAGTGTCCTAATATTGAGAAACTTCATTATTTTTTTTGTACAATAACCTGCACACAGATTCTCTCTCCCCTCTCTTTGTCTGAGTGTCTCCCTTGCTAAATCCTCTCAATATCTAGAAGAACTCGCATTTTCATCTTGGATTCTGACATCAAGTTGTGACAGGTAAATTTTAGCTCAGGTCGCTATTTCAGTGGCAAGAACAAAGATATTGCTTCTCTTCTTCCATTTGATACTGGGTTTGAGGTTAGAAGTTATTCCAAGCATTGATTTCTTGATATGACGTCTACCATTTGATGCGTTTCTTTCATTTGTTTATTTGGATTTATGCTTATCATGTTTACTTGGTTTTCATGCTATAAATAATGTTTTAGGCTGTAGGAATAATTGCAGCAGTTGGGGATTCTGTAACTGAATTAGAAGTTGGGATGCCTTGTGCAGTCATGACTTATGGAGGTTATTCTGAATTCATAATGGTGAGCAACGGACAATTGCTTAACAAGTCCAGATTTTTCTTTCATATCAATAACATTAATTACTAGGATTTCCATCCACCACTTACGCACAAAGAATGAGTTTTGTGCATTAATTTGATTATAATTAGGTGATTTTAAAGGTTTCGTTGTTTACTTGGGTTAGATTCATTCAAAACATGCCCTTCCAGTAGCTAGACCAGATCCAGAAGTTGTTGCCATGCTTACTTCAGGACTAACGGCCTCAATCGCTCTTGAAAAGGTTTACTAATATAAATCTTTGTACTCATGAAGTATCTTAATATTTTTATTTATTTTGAGATCCTTGTCTTATCATCTGATTTATTAGTGGGATTTATGTTCAAGCTCTGTAATGATTTGCTAACTTTACTTCACCCTATAATTATTTTAATGCTTTCAGTTAATGCTACTGAATTAGCCTGTACTAAAAAAGCTTTGATCTTGTGCACTCAATAGGCGGGACAAATGGAATCTGGAAAGGTTGTCCTTGTTACTGCTGCTGCAGGAGGGACTGGGCAATTTGCTGTTCAGGTGCTTATAAATCTATTTCCATTTGTTTATCTGACATGTGTGAGAGTGTGTATATATAGTATTGATATTATCTATTTTAAAATTTTTCTTGTTTTTTCATATTATGTAATGGAGTTTAATTAATCTGATGTCAACACAAAACTCAGCTAGCCATATTATGTTTTATTCCTTTCTATAACCTATTAATTATATTTTTCACATCTCTAGACATCACATTAGACATTCATTGTTACGAGCTTTGAGCTCTTTCTTCTTTTCATGCTCTACTTGCTCTTGAAATTTATATTACTAGATTCCTTACTTTTGTTTCGTTGATTCACTGAATCTAAAGATGACTAACCACTCTTTTAAGACATTGCCGGGTGGTCTTTTATAAGCCATGATGTATATGTTCTACCTTGTTCCTTGAAGTTTCTTGGAATCTATACATGGAGTCCTTTATATGTTGACGCAAAGTAAGTAAATGATAGAACCCATAAATCAGAACAATAAACCACAAGTGCTAGGATCTAGAATACTTGGAAATTAAGCCACAAGTATTAGAATCTTAATACTTGGAAGAATAAACAAATCTCCTGATGATGCATTACATGAGTGAGTACTGATATATATGGAGGTTGACAGCTAACTACTCATCTAGAATTAAGGGAAAACAACTCCAGTTTTCCCCAAGTGAGAGACGTGGGACATATAAAGGAAACACTAAATACATGACAAACATAATGCTGATTAAAGCAACATTTGACAATTGATTAAATAAAATAATAAATAACATTACTGAAGTGGCGGGGGACATGGAGCAGTGTGGTTCCACATTAATCTGTATCTACAGCGAGGTGTGAATTGAGGTTATGAGAGAGAGCTGAAACCTGCAGCAAATGAAGAGTGGGCTGGTCTCTATCTTTGGGCCTTTGGGTTTATTTATTGTTGGGCTTGGGTCCATATCAGTAAACTTTAAAGAGAGATTGGATCTCTTATAACAGTTCATACTCTGCCGCTATGAAGCACATGTACAAAGAATAATTGAGAGGTTATCATCCTGTGTTCTTGCACTATTATTTTTCAGTTTTCACAAAAAAAAGGACAATAAATAAATGTTATTCAAATTACTCATGTAAAAGAATGGGCTATATCTCCTCAAGTTGGGGTTTTTAATCACTTATTTTGTCCTTTTTACTTCAAGCCCTGTTTTGACACCTATCCAAGCCAATTTCTTATTTTTTGAAAAAAATATTATTTTGACTTGTACTGACTTATTTTGTGTTTCATGGCAATGTTAGTGTGCCCAAAAATAGAAAAAAGTGTTTCTCTGCGCTTCCTAGTTCATAGCTTTATAGTAAGAGTTGGATCAAGGTACTAATTTGCATAATAATAACAGTTTTTTCTTTTGAAAAAAAAAAGAAGAAATCAGTAAATTTGTTGAAATCGGTTTATACCTGTACCGGGTTAGTTGGAGGCTTTTTTATTGAGAGGTTTTAATCTAAATTTTCTACTGAATTTTTCTGTGCAAAATCTCCATTGTCTTATGAGTAATTTGGGCTATATATGCAGCTTGCAAAATTAGCAGGAAATAAAGTGGTGGCAACTTGCGGAGGGGCTTCAAAGGCCAAGCTTTTGAAAGATTTGGGAGTTGACAGAGTCATAGACTATAAAAGTGAAGATATTAAAACTGTACATCTCTTGAATTCTCTTGTAAATTTCGTTTTTAGTTCGATTCTTTTGACCACATCTGCTTTTAATGTTTGTTTGATGATCTACAACAACTTATAGTTTTTGCACACTGAAAACATCAGCTGGTATTAAAACATAGTTATTAGTATCCTAAGATTCACGATTCGAATCCTGCGATTTGATTCGGCATCAAAACGATACGTATCGTTGAACGAATCATTTGATGCCCTAAATCGGTGCAATACTCTTTGGAGTCATATGATTCGCGCCCGAATTGCGAATCAAACGATTCAGAAGAGTATAGTTAAACAAAGGCTACAATGTTAAAAAACAGGGCTAATTACAAAAAGGAAAGTTAAAACACTAAAGAAAATAGAATAGAACCTTTGTATGAATTCAGACTTGTCTAATGCAATATACAAGGAAGTATTCAAAATCTTCAGAAAGAAAATCAATTAAATAAGTAAGTGATGTCACATCTTGTTCTGATAACAGTTTAGCGGACATTAGAGAGAAGCTTCTTTTTTCAATTTACCTAGTTTAAATGGTTCAGTAGCCGTTTTTGAAAACCGAGCTTTTCTCCAACATTGTCCAATATATGCATATTTTAATCGCCAACAAAAAAACTATTTAATACCTTAACTGCCCCAAAAGCTATAACTAACACATTTTGCTTTTGTAACTTAATTTATTCAGGTTCTGAGTAAAGAGTTTCCAGAAGGCATTGATATCATCTATGAGTCCGTTGGTGGTGACATGCTTAACTTGTGCTTGAATGCTTTAGCAGTCCGTGGACGATTGATTGTGATTGGAATGATTTCCCAGGTTCTTTAATATTCTTTCCTCTTCCCCACCCCCCACATCCAGGCAATTCTTGTGTCACTATGCTATAACTTAAATTTATGTTAGATACTTTTTTTTTGTTTGAAAGTTTCCTCTTTTTCGGTTTAGGAAATGTATTTTGGTATCTGTGATAATATGATTGTACTTGAAGTTAACTTTAGCTAGTGTTGTCCTTCACAAAATAACAAGAACACTCTCCTTCTGAAGGGAGCTGAAGTAGTAAACAACACCAATCAAAGCCTTTTCTCACTAGGTAGGGTTGGCTGTATAGATCAACTGACGCCAACGTGTTCTATCTTTACACATGTCCATGGCTAGGTTATTAAAGGATAAATCTTTCCGATAGTCCCCAAATTATTGGATTATCACCCATTTGGTCAACTCTACATACTAAAACCTCTATAAGTCTTATTTGTACATGTCCGAACCACTTAAGGCGTGTTATGACCAACTTCTCTATAATAGGTGTTACCCCAACTTTCTTTTTTATGATCTCATTCCTGATCTTATCCTTTATAGTATGATCACTCATTCGTCGTAACATTCTCATCTCAGTCTCGTTAAATTTTTGCTCATGTTGCCCTTTTATTGCCCAACATCTGACCATACAATAAAGAGAGCTAAAGTAGTACTGACACATTAATTTGCTCAATCTTCTTGGTTTAAATTTAAAACGTTGGTACATCTCTTCTTAAGAAGCAGTAAAGCATCTACTATTTTAAAAGCCACATTATGTTTTAGATTCTGTACCCATTCAAGTAGACAGCAGGATATCAAAATTTTTAACTTTTATGGTATTTACATTCAAATCATAAGGTTATAAAATGGAACATAACATGCATACATCTTTCAAATATCTGGGATATGATTTGGGTTTTAGGAAGCTAAATTGTTATTAAGTATATTATTGCCAGTATGAAAAGATATATTTAGTTTTGAATTTAGAAAATTTTCCCTTTCATCTAATTTCCCTTCACATTCTGCATCGAAGTAGTTATTGAAGAAATAACATAAAGAAAAACAATATTTTAGTCCTTGACAAATAGAGCGACTTTCAATTTAGTCATTCAAAAATTATTACCGTCAATTTAGTTTCTCAAGATAAAATTCCTTCCAATGTTACCTTTATACCCAAATTTCTTTTGATGTCAATGACTGAATTAACATAATATAACTTTCGCACTCAAATTTCTGTGTTAATATTCTCTTAATTGAATCATCGAATTATAAATAAAATTAGGGTATAAGGGTGACATTGCAAGGGATGTCATCTTTGAGGGACTGATTCGACGGTAATGATCTTTGAAGAATTAAATTGCAAGTCACCATTTGTTGAGGACTAAAATATGGTTTTTCTCCATCAGATTATAAATAAAAATAGGGTATAAGGATGACATTGCAAGGAAAGTCATCTTTGAGGGACTAATTTGACGATAATGATCTTTGAAGGATTAAATTGCAAGTCACCTTATCTATCAAGGACTAAAATATAGTTTTTCTCAATAACATAAGAATTTTTATCCCATTCATCTGTACAGTCAATCGAGAGATTGTATGAAGCCATTAATCAGTTGTAGCCTTTCAATAGGATTGCATTATGCCCTAAATTCTATTTTTGATCAACAATATGCTGTAAATTGCAATAAGCTATCTCTGTGCTCTATTTTTTAAGGAATGTATTTATAATTTGCATACTGAGAGGATAATCTTGTTTCCATGTTTGTTGTCTCATTTATATCAGTATCAAGGAGAGCAAGGCTGGAAGCCATCAAACTATCCTGGACTATGTGAGAAGCTCTTGTCGAAAAGCCAGGCTGTGGTATGAGTCAATCATTGAGCTATGCACTTGCAGGCTGATGCAGTTTTATTCTTTTCAATTTCTTATTTTGTAGTGTCAGCTAATTTTTCTAACAGATAAAAATATATATTGAATCGTTACACCTTGATAATCGATCTTTTTTTCTTCCTGAAAAAAAAAGGAAGTCCAATCCATGGCCATTCAGAACATAAGAAAATGCTATTAAACCATTAGACTTATGATTGTTCTATATCACCTGATTGGGTAATTTGAATTAATATATGGCAAATCATATTATTATTCCAAATCTTGAACATAAGCAGACACTGAGTTCCAACATTTTCAGACCGGCTTTTTCCTGATACAATATGGTCACTTGTGGCGACAACATCTGGAAAGACTTGTTAATCTTCACTCTAAGGGAAAGCTAAAGGTAATCTGTGTGTGTATGAGCATATTCATCTGAACTTTGCTAGTCTTGTCCTCCTCTTCATTTGCCACGAGGTTGAAGTTTGCATTGATTTACCATTTTCTGTTTCATGCACGTAGGTTGCCATTGATCCAAAAAAGTTTTTAGGCCTACGTTCTGTTGCAGATGCTGTTGAGTATCTCCATTCAGGCAAAAGTGTTGGGAAGGTATTTCAGTGCTATTCTTGCAACAATTCTCATTCTCAATATAAACTGTTGTTTGGGATTGGATCTAACATAAGGGACTAGTATCTTATAATGTGGTGAATCTGGGTTTGAATCCCTACCTGAGTGTACCTCGAACATGATTGTTTCTAATAGAGGATATCTTTGCTAAACCCAAAAATTTTAATCTATTAGTTTTGTACAAATAATCAAAGCTCTAAATGCTTTCATCTAATGAGTTAAATACTTAAATCTTCCAGGTTGTTGTCTGCCTTGACCCAACCTTCCAGAATCAAGTGGCCAAATTATGAGTCTACAAGGATCATAGTTCGTCATCAGTTTCAAATTTGTAATTGAGAACCTATGAAGGAGGAATCAAATTTAAAGCTCACAAAGTTTGCAAGTTTTCTTCAGAGATGCTAATGAAAATTTGTTGTGCAAGCGTGGAATTGAGTGATCTACAAGTGTATGTGATATATTCTCACAGAATTTCATTTGTTTGGTATAAGGTTGTATGATTAGAAAAATGGAAGCTATATCAAGAACTCAGTTATAGGTAAAGCAAGTTTTACTTCTTCAGCAGATAAAGTCATACTCATGTACAAGTATGAAGTGTCTATTTCAAATTTTAATAAAAAACTGCTCTGTTTATCCTCTTTTCCTTATTGAAACTTCCAAAACAGAAACTATTGTTCAAGCTGACTGCTACTTTTGGCACAGCATGAATGAACTGTAGCATTACAACTTGTTTAGATAGATTAATCAACTGGAAGTGGCATTCTTGATCAGATGGTATTTAAAAGGGAGAAAAGGAAAAAAGGTAAACGAATCAAGAAATTCTTATTGGAAAAAAAAAAATCGTTCTCTAAAAATGAGTGGAGATAAGAGGAAAATGGAAGCCATAGAATACAGATATATATTATATTATATGTTTTCGGGCTTATTGATATATATATATATACACACACATGTAATAAATTAGAATAGCTTGCCTCAGAATCATTTTGAATCAAAATTGTATAGATAATAGGTCAATTTGAACTTTTTAAAAAATAATGGACTAAAATTAACTTCAAAGTAAAGATAATGGACCAAAATGAATTTTGAAAAGGAAAGAGTACAAACAAGGAGCTTATTTGATTGTCTCATCTAAAAAATTATTTTTTTTGGAGAAATACCTTCAAATTTTCAAACAAAATTTTTGTTTATCTATTTTCAAAACTAAGTTTTCAATATTTTTGTTTACAGATTTTTTTTTTGAAAAACAAAAATTAGCTCATCTAGTTTAATTTTTATTTTTGAAAAAAATGTTGTTAAAAATAATTTTAAGAATTATTATAAAAATAATTATTTTTAGATATGAAAATCAAACACATCCATTGCATCTTGGCGTTAAAAACAGATCAGTTTTTGAAAAATTTAACCAAATGTATTTTTTTTAATGTATTTTAAGTGAAAATGAAAATAGAAAATAACCTTAATCAAACACCCTATACAATTTCCCTTTCATATATTTTGCTCAAAGGAAAACACTCTTGTGATCAACATTCTCTTTCCTGAACAGAAAATTTACAAGGAACGAACTTTATTCATTGTCCGCCAAAAAAAGAAAGCAACTGAATTTTAATCATTATTGATTTTCACAGTACTTGGTTAATTATTTGAAAACATTTACGTAGAAAACAAGAAGCCCCTATAGCTCAGTGGTAGAGCGTCAGTCTTGTAAACTGAAGGTCTGTAGTTCGATCCTGCATGGGGGCATTTTCATTTATCATTTTTTTTATAATCGAAATCATAGAAAGCTTCACTATGTTACGTTAATATCAGTTTCCATTGATTTCACAAGACATGTCTCTTTAGGCCTTTTCTCCAATAAAATTACAGATTTTACTAACTATCAATCTATCTTTCACATATTCATACATATAGCACCTAAGGAAGAAGGAATTACAATGTGAACTCAATAAATAAGCTCCTGCTTCTGCTGAACCCAAAAAGTTGTCATGTATTTTCTCACACCTTCAAGTAGAAACCATCAACAACGGCTACCTTGTGCCTGCCATAACCAACAGTGAAAAGTTAGAAATCTAAGCACTTTTTCAATGAAACAAGACATTCATCTTCAAAATAGAGCAATATCTATTGTTATGTCTTTAAAAGTCTCTGAAAGAATAATATATACTACCACCAAAAGACCATAAACATGACTCTTTGTTAGATGAACTTGAGAGAGCGTCATCGTGTTAGACATAAATGGCACGTGCTCAACACATGTCTGAGTGTCAGAATTTAAAATCATTTTTTGACTTGGACAAGAGAAAAAAAAGAAAGAAAATATGACATATATCATGAATAGATATTATAATTTTTAAAAATTTCATTAAGATTTATGAATTTTCAATTATCTCTTCATTTCTTCTACTATTGGAATTACAATATTATATATATGACTTGTGATGTTATATAATTTCATAAATTTGACATGTTAGTGTGTCTATGTCCATGTCATGTCTGTCAGTGTTCAAAGGTTGCTATGTAAACCCAGAAACACATCATTTTCTAAATATTGGAGTATTGTTGTAAATTGGACAGAATCATAGAAAATCAGAAACTGAGCTATTAAAGCAAGAGATTGAGAAAAGGAAGTTACTTGCTCTGATTCTCTTAGAGCTCCTATTCAAATGTATGGCATCCAAATCTTCTTCTTTTTCTTCTTCCTTGTTTTCTGATTCAAATGCACTGCCTCTGATTATGAACACCTACAAGTGAGAAAAGCTGAGTACTTTTGAGTTTTCAAATCCGTGTAAAATGGTGTCCACTTAAAGATCACCTTAAACTTGGTGGGATTGATCAATTGAAACACCAATGCATCCCCATCAACAAGTTCATGATCAATCGCAAAACCTCGCCAACCGGCGCTTAGGGCGGTTTTTTGGGCAAGGTATTTGGTTGGAGACTCTTGTCCATCCTCATCTATTAAATATATTATTTCATCATGGCTAGGGAGGTGAGTTTTGCAGAAAATAACTGGGAGACCCTGGTCAAAACAAGTAAGACAGTGAAAAACACAGAAGATGCAATTTTTGTCCTCATTCACTCATAACCATCAGAATTTACCAATACTAATAATAAGGCTGGAATGCACAAAGCCACAAAATCTCCTTCATTGTGCAAAAAATTCCCTGAACTTGGAAAGTGATAAAAGGCCCCTTGAACTTTTAATTTTGGGCAGAAGATCCCTTTTGTTAAGATTTTCATTCAAAAAATTCAAGATTTTTTTTTTATAATTTTATTACTGTTGTTGCATTTTACATTGATCCAATAAAATTAACTATTGCTGTAATCAATAGTAGCCCAAAAAAATTTAAAAAAACAAAACTTATTCTTTTAATGAAAATTTCAACAAAATGGGTTATCTGTACAAAATCAAAAGTTGAAGGGATCTTTTGTCACTTTCAAAGTTCAAGGTATTTTTTGTACAATAAACTAAAGTTAGGGGTGTTCCTCATTAGAGAAAAAGAAAATTGAAAAAAAAAAGTAAAAAAAGTCACACATTTTCTGTTACTTACTAGCCAAAACCCTCCTGTAACATGTGATTGGAGCATAGGTCTGACAAAACTAGGATATTCAGATTCTAAACCAGAAAGAACTTCTTCTGCTTTTTCAATTGCATATTGCCTAGCTTCATCTGAAGCGTAAAACCGATTCAGCAAGTCCTTTCTTTTATAGCTCCTGCAAGTCAACTTCCCCAGAAATTTCATCAAACAAAGTGAAAAAGGCAAAAAAGAAAAGGGATAAATAAAAAGGAAAGAAAGAAAATATATGAGAACAAAATTGGAAAGTTGAGTTTACCTTGTTGGTCTCTCCAAACGCAAAGGTTCAACTAAGGCCTTGCAAGAATAAAACAAATTAAACAATTCAATCAAAATCTATATATTTGACAAAAGACAAAGCCAATAAATAATAAACAAAAGAACACACAATCTCATTACAGAAAAGAAGCTGTATAGTAGAGGAAGAGACAAGAACATATAAAAACAAGAAGGCCAAAGGGTCATTTTGGTCTCAAATGTATGCCCTAATGTTCATTTTGGTCCATTATGTTTCAAAATGTTCAAATTGGTCCTAAATGTTGGCAAAATCTTAAATATTGGTAAAATATTTCATTTTGGTTCCAAACTATTGAATTTGGTCATAATTCTCTCGTCTCTCATTTCAAGTTCAAAGGACTTGTCAAGAGGAACTCTTATCTCTGAATTTGTCACATTCGAATTTGAAACAAGAGAGATATGACCAATTTTGCTTGTTTGACCATAAAACGAGCGATCTACTTTTAGGATTTGACCTTATTTGCTGACAAACCCAAATGGATAGAGAAAGTACTATTTGAGAACAATACTTAGCTCTAAATTCGTCACGTTTTAACTTGAAACGAGCCATATTCAATAGTTTGGAACCAAAATGAAACATTTTGTCAATATTTAGGACCAAAATGATCCTTTAACCAAACAAGAATTAGCAAAATATATAGTGGTTGGTTATGACTTAAGAACAAAACAATTTCAATCCAAAACTGAATATATCAAATACACAAACCCATGACAGACTTTACCTAGAGGACATAGGTGAATAAACAAAAAGGTAAAAACCTACTTTTTAGTCATTAAAACTATACAAAACTACTATTTAGTCCATAAATATCGAAACTACACTTCTTTCTTTTTTCTTTTGCCTCTATTTTTTACAAACATAAATGATTTACTCCCCACAATAATACTCCAAGAACTAAATAGTTAATATTTATAAAAAAAATGTATTTTCAATATTTAAGTACTACAAACTAAAATTACCCAAACAAAAAATAACACATATAGGTAAAATCAAAGGAAATGCTTGTATTTAAGCATGCTATGAGGCTATGAGCATATGAATGTGAATAAACAAAGCACAATATTGATTGAGGAGTAGACAGACTAACTTCCTTATAGTCTGGACAAGGCAAGTTAGCAACACGATTGGACCTCCTCACAGGAACCGAAGAAGGGCTCAAATGCTGACGTGGCACCCTGGGCTTCACCTGTATGTAAAGAACAAAACCACACCCACCAAAGTTTGAAAACACATACCAAAAGAAAAAAGAAAAAAAAGGGTTAAAATTTTGAAGAAGAAGAAGAAGAAGAAGAAGAATACCCACAGGGGAAGGCTTATTAGGTGAAGAAGGCTTTAAAGCAGAAGCAAGCTTGGTGAGGTTAAGCTGTTCCATTCTCTTCTTGTTCTCTTCCATCCTCTGTCTTCTGCATTCCTCATATGTCGTCTTCTTGGAAACCACCATTTTCGCTTGGCTTGGCTTCGATTCCAAAATGGGTATTACAGATTTTGTTTAGTTTCCTATGAAAAGGGGTTGATCAAAGTCTGGATTTTTTAAGTGTTTGAATGAATGAGAAGGTGATGAAGGAAGGAAGAGAGTGGAATGTTGCAAGTGGAGGTGAGCAGGTGTGTTTTTGTGTAAAAAAAGGCTTTTGGATTCAAATTCGAACAAGGAATGAATGAAATGCCTTAAAAATCGAAAACACGACCGTTGGGGGTGCGGATACGGGTGTCCATATACAGATTATAATGAATAAAAGATGTATCTACGTACATGGGTATAAATTTTAAAAAAATAAATATTATAGACAAAATTTTCTTGTGAAGGTTTTACAGTTTTTGTCATTGCAGAAATAGAATAAAAATAAAGAAGAAAATTTGAGAAAAAGAAAATAAAATAGTATATGGAATATATTAATCTAATGTTTGAAACTTTAGATAAAAAAATTAATGAGTCAAACTTTAATGTACGATGTCAAAACAAAAAAGTTTAAAGGAGTTATTGATTAGCAAATGGCAAAAGACCATTTCATGCCCTACCGTTTGGGATCAGTTTTAGTTATGTCTCTAACGTTTGTTTACGTATCAGTTATGCCCCCAATGTGAAACGTTGGTGTCAATTATACCCTAACCTCAATTTTTTGGGCAAAAGTTCTATTTTGGTCCCTCAAGTTTGCTTAAAGTTCCATTTTGGACCCTCAAGTCTTTCGCGAACTTTCCGGCGAGATACACAGCGGCCTCGACAACTACGAAAACTCCTAATTTTTTACCTCCTAAGTTTAATGACGACCTCCATTTTGCGAAAAAATAATTGGTAAGCCGTCGAAAAATTACATAGTCGCCGAAAAATTACACAATCGCCGAAAATAATATTTTCAGTCATTTGTTCGCAAAATGAAGGTCGCCATTGAACTCAGAAGGTCAAAAAACTTTGGATTAGGAGTTTTCGTAGTCGTCGGGGCTGCCGTGTATCTTGCTGGAGACTTGAGGGACCAAAACGGAACTTAGAGCAAACTTGAGGGATCAAAATAGGACTTTGGCCCAAAAAATTGAGGTTAAGGTATAATTGACACCAACCTTTCACATTGGGGACATAATTGACACAAAACAAACGTTAGGATCATAACTGAAACTGACCCTAAACATTAAAAGCACGAAAGAGTCTTTTGCCTTATCAAATAAGGTCAAAGATCTTTAGGACTTAACTTTCCCTCCCCTCCTTATCAAAAAAAGAAAAAAAAAACTTTCCCCTCCCCTCTAACCTCTTTCCTTCCTTCTCTTTAATTATCTAAACAAATTCATAAGTTTATATTTTTATCATGTACCTCAAAGTAGATACATTATAAATAAAGATTTTATGTGATATTATGAATAACAAGAATGAGTTGAATAAAAACATCATTAACTCTCCCTTATCTTTTAATGCACATGGAAAAACTAATTGTGGTTTTTTCTATGTGCATTAATATAAGCTCATCATCTTTGTCATGTATATTTAGATACATTTCATGTACATAAATAAAGATTTCATTTGATGTTGTGAATAACGAGAATGAGGAGTTGGATCAGTGTTATTTGGACAGGATGGGACGATTAGATTGATCCAGTCATCAACTAGGTACTAGAATGAGTTGGTTCAACCTAAAAATCAAATTAGCAGTTAAACTGGATTTAACCGGCCAAAACCATTGAACCGACGATCCAACTGCCCACCAATTTTTTTTTTTATAATTTCAAATTTTAACTTTTAAATGAAAAAATTAATAAAATCATATCGAAAACTCACTTAATTTATTTTATTTTAAAAAAATCTTTGATTTGCATAAAATTTATTACATTTAAAAATCTATCTAGTTATATATGTGTTATGTTGTCTTTATTTTATGTCTTTGTATTATTTTTGTAATGTACTTCACTTCAGTTTAACCAAAAAAAATAAAAATGTTGAAGTATTAATTTTAATTGTGTGTATAAAATGTTTATATTTTATATATATTAAAAGTAATTAATATTTATTATTTATTGCATTATTCGGTTCGAACGATGGTTCAACCAGTTAAACCAATCAAACCATAAATCGAACTCTTGTTCGAGTCATTGAACAGTTCAGTCCTAACAACATTGACTTGGATCTTCTATAATATCACTACAATGTAGTGTAGAGATAAAGACATAGTTAGAAAGATAAAGTGTCATAGGTGTGGATCTGTGTGAGTTCTACTGACACTTCTCTCTAATTGTATCTTTCTTTCTTTGCACTATACTGTAGTAGTACTATAGAGAATCCAAATTCTAAGATGAGTTGAATAAAAAGATCACTATCAATTTAGACACTTACCCCGCAAAAGACAAAATGTGAGAGTTCGAATCGTCTAATTGATACGATGACTTTATTTGATTGATAATATATAAATTTTTTTTCCGTAAATCCTCAAAGAAATCAAAGAAATCAAAAGGTATTCCTTAACTCTTTAAAATACTTAGTGCTTATCCCCACCTAAATTTTCTCTCATCTCAAAAAAAAAAATAATAATCATTATCTTCCTCTTATCTTTTAAATATCTTGTTCATAAAAATACTATTTCTCTCACTTATATTATAATGATGTTTTTTTTTTTATCACTTCTCTAAATTTAAAGGACTTTTTCGCCAACGACTAAAGTTCAAAAAACTTTTATTCAATTTAACCTATATTATATGGAAAGTTAATATTATAGGAGTAAGAAGTTACTTTCATTTTTTTTGTTTTTGCAAATTTCTAGTTTTCTTTTTTTAACTATATATTAAAGTTCATAATATATGATCTTGAGCCACTTTATTTCGGAAATGGATCTTTTAGAATTCTTTCATTGTGTATTTCTTGTGAAGTTGGAGAGAGGAAAGAAGAAAAAGAGAGAGAAAATGTGAGTCCTACATATTATTTTATGGGACTCACATTTTTTCTCTCTTCCTTTCTCTCTCCAACTTCATAAGAAATGTATGGTAAAAGAACTCTTAACAGATCCAATGTCCTTTATCTCATGAATGAAGGATTCATCTTTTTGACTAAAAAAAAGGAAAAGAAAACAATTGAATCTACAAGAATCATGGTTAGCATAGCCAAAATAACAGTTGCAAGTAGCAACAAAGGGTCCAAGGCTACTTTTTCCATTTATTCGTGTTCTTAAGACCCGTCATATTTACATGTTTTCAACCTCACAAGTTTTAGGCCAAAAAGAAAGAAACTCACAAAACAATAAATTAAACCCACAAAATATATACACTATCTATTTTGATTAAAACTACAACAACAACGTAGGCCTCTTAATCTTAGTTATAAACTCTGTACAGTTCAAAACATCTAGTGTAAGCAAGCACTAAGCATCTCCTTAGCCCCATCATCCACCTATTAAGCAGTTAGATTATCACTCATTTATTTCCATATGATGGTTCTTCTCATGCAACATCCATCCATATATAACACAAACCGTTTCGTTTCCTCAACATAAAGAACTTGGACCCTTACTATGATATTTGGTACAATTTGTGCAATTTAGAGAGATAGAAAGAAGTAGAGAGAAAAAGAGTAGAGCCCAAAATAATAAGATGTATGAGACTCACATTTTCTCGCTCTACCTCTTTTTATCTCTTTCTAAACTGCACAAAATGCAATAAATAGCATACTTCAGATATCCAAATCTCCACAATAGGTCATGCTTTCATGTCAAGTTCTTGCAGCAAATCCAGCATACCATACTTTCTGGCAGTGAAGTTTGTCATTAAGTATTTCCTCGAGTCAGATATAAAAGTGATTTCATAATCTGGACCGACGGATGGACTTGATGCCGCTGAAAGGTGAATTCCGGCGAACAGCGCCGAAGGACCTCCCATTTAGTGTCCCAGAGGATTTAACATCCCATCCCTCAATGTTCTTAGGAACACAAACATCAAAAAGAAATTGGCCAAGGACACTATGAGCATTCATGCTTGGGGGGCTGGGCAAACAAACTGGTTTTTCTTTTGGTTCCTCCTGTGAAGTGCTGGCATCTCTACTGTCGCTATACTTTGCTGAGCTTGGCAAAAAGAAGTGATCACTTGGCTCTAATGCAACTCTTCTAAGGCTCTGATTTGAATTAATTGCTGCCTTCTGAAGATCACAGATTAACTCAGATATCTCATCTGGCATACCTTCAATTCCAATTCTTTCTCTTTCAAAGATCATTTTTTGAGAATATATTGAGGTGGCCTTCTCCAACATATGGGTCACAGCAATTCTGTATTGGATGGGATGATGTTTGTAATGACCTAGAACAAAAAGATTAATTACGTTACAATATTTCAAAGGGTATAGACCATTTATTCACAAACTATGAGGAGTAGATTTTGCCAAAAATACTAGAAACAAAATAATGAACTTTAGTTTTTAGTATGCCAGCTCCACTAATTTTTTTTGACATCAAACCATTGGAACAAGAAACAAAACAGAAGTCACCATTTCAATAAAAAATTCTTTGGTAATAATGCATATATATGAATGATAGTCTAAATTGATATTCGACAAACCTAAGTGAGAGGAGCTACTCAATTTCACAAGGTTAACATCTCCACCAAGATCTTGTAATCGTTGAGCAAAAGTATAGATACTTTGGTATGGCACAAGATCATCCTTCTCCGAACAGAAGATGAGAAACGGAGCTCCAAAGTTCTAGAGAAAATGAAAATTAGCATGAATTAGAATCATAGAATCATACCCCAAAACTAAAAACTCCAAGTGGTCAAAATAGATACTTACAACAGAGGAATACAAAGCTTGCCAATGCTCAGCAGCTAAGGATTCAAACCTGGTTAGGTATAAAGCATCAAAACCAGAAGCAACACACTTTGCTATCCAGGAAACAAGCCGTGATGGTCCAGGCATTTTTACAAAAGCTGGGTGTAGAGCAAAGCGAAGGCCAAAATCACTTGTAACATCTACTGGACCAGAATCATAAATGTGTCCAGAAACAAAGTTCCTCAGCAGTTGATAGTGATGCTTCACATGGTAAAACAGTAATTAATAGAAGTCATGACAATTGACGAGTTGAAGACAGGGTCAAGACAGAACAATTGTTTTCCAACAACAACAATACATGCATTATCACTTACCAGGTGGAGCTGACCTTCACATTTTCCCTCTATTAGCTGCATTTCCATGAAAAGCTATTAGAACGGGCCTTTCTACTCCAGTAGAATATACAAAACATCAACCATAAAATTTTGTATACCAAAGATAAGAATGGGTGATTGAAATTACCTGAACAACCTTGTAAAGACAAGCTTTTGACCCAGCAGAAAAGGCCGCAAAGACCACAGGGCATGATCTAGTTCTGAGCTCCTGCATAACCCAAAGAAGATTTTTTTTTCTTCAAAACTAACATACAAAGCTAAGAAATAAAGCCCAAAGCTTGCAACCCTGGCATTGTTAATTGTTTCATGGGTTAAAATATCAAATGAAGTTCTTAGCATGTCTGCCCATCTCTAAACTAACCTTAATAAGTTCATCAAGAACATAAACTGCCAATGACATAGCACTCTCATGTTGGAATCTGCAAATGAGAGGACACAATAGTAATATAGAATTCTGATCAGCAAATAACTTCAGATGAGAAGAAATTTAGTAAGCCAGTTATCTCAAACGACAAAATGTAAACACAAAATAGTATAGGATGTTACATCATAAAATTGTAATCTAATGCATCAATGATGCCTTCCTAATCAGTGGGAGTCAAATTTTATTTCATTGAGTCTCCATGCTGCACCTTGTCTTCAGTTCAGACTTCAGTGACAGAGTAGACTATGCTAACTCTTACAACCTAAGCTTTGGGGAAACAAATAAATGATGCATATCTCCTCTTAATGTCTCTTCTCTAATAAAAATTAAGAACCTAGAATACGTTCTTGAGAAAATACCAGGTTAGAGAAATGTTGAGTTGTCAATATCCAATATCACATACTAATATGAAGCAGCATTCTGCTATATTAAATGATATGATACGTACATCACCTAAAAAATGCTCTCCCTTGAAGTTTGACGCCAGCAAAATTAACCCCCGCAAGTATGTAAGTGTTTATATGCTTACTTATCTTGGTCAGCATAGCAACGTTATGACCATGTTAATACTTACATAATACACATACAAATTGACCTCATGACTTCAACATGCACCTTCATGTTACGAAATTCAAAAGCATAACCTCCAATATCTACAACTTCGAAACACTTGACTCAGCATTTACATTTAAAATACATAACTAAACAAATCAACTATATCAAATCATTTCCAAAGCTATAAAGCTAAAAGCACTTGAATTGCAAGAACTGACCTAAGCTTGTCAGAATTTTAATTAGTTATCCATAGAACTAAACATATGCTTAAGTGCTTAACCACAGTAAACATGACTATAATGACCAAAAACCAGAAATGGTATGCAACCATATTCCCTTAATTCAATTCTTTATTAAAAGAACAAATAGATTTCCTCCTCATTTATGACCAGGAATGAACGGCTTATTTATCCTTTGACCAAAAACCAAAGCATTTTTTATGCAACTAGAGAGCTAAATAGATCGTGTACGCACGCAGCCTCGAACCTTGAACAATAACAAGACATCCACATCCATGAAATAAAGGGAAAAGAGGAATCACTATTAACTGATGCTTGGGTAAAAGTGAAGAGAAACAGTAAGGTTAAAAGCAAGTTGCGGCGCGAGAGAATGATATACCAAGAAACAATAATAATGAACTTACACGGATAGAAAATGAGGCTGACAAACAAGGGAATTCCACCCTAACGAAGAGTACAAGTCCACATAATCCCACAATTGGCTCTCCTGAACAGAAACCCAAGCAAAGATCACCACAATTCCTTCGAAATCAGTGGCTTCCTTCCGTCCCCAAAAGATATCACCACCTCTTACGGCGTCGTTGCCGACTTCACCTCCCCGCATAGCTCCGAAAAAGTTAACGGTTGGTTAGGATTTGATTCTGAGGAAGAAAGAGGGGTGAGAGATGAGATGACATGAATGATGAATGAATCGATGGTGGTGGCGATTGATCTATGAGAGATGAGAATTGAGAAGAAGGAATGGCGAAAATGAGAGAGTGAAAGGACGGAGAGAGTGATGAATGGGGGCCACTTTTGTGTTAAGGATGATTCTAAACCACGCGCCTTCTCTGTATTCCGATTTCTGGGATAATGCTTTCTTTCTCTCTCTTCTTTCTCTCTCTAGTCTTGTCCTTCTTATCTTCTTCCATCATTCATTTACTTACCTTACATTATGAAGCATTACTTACTCCAACCAATTCTTTTTAAGCAATTTTAATTTTATACAAATCTTTTTGAAAGAACTATAATTGAGGAAGGAGATAGTTCATTAGGCAGATAAAAAAATTAATTGAGGAATATGAGTATGACTAATTTCATTGGAGATATATGATCATCCTTAATTCCTTATCAATTTTTGGAGTAAACTAATAATTTGATTCTTAAAAGAACACTGATCTGACAACTCGATCCTTGAAAGATTGAAATATATAATTTACTTCCTAAAATATCAAAATGGTATACTAATTAGTCTTTTTTATGGACTAAATAATATACTGTTTTAATCTTTCAAGGACTAATTAGTATATCATTTTGATTTTTCAAGGACTAAACAAGTACATTTTAATCTTCCAGGTCATTTCAATGATTTTTCAGAGACTATATTGTTAGTTTACGCAATTTTGAAGTACCGTTTTTTTCTTTAAATTTAACTTAAACTAACTTTACCATTGGATACCTTTTAATAAAATTAGCGGTTAATTAACTTCTTTCGTAGTATTGTCAACTTCTTTAATAATTTTTTTAATTTTAAAATTTAAAATAATATTTATTATCAGGAAATTCAGGATACACTAGTTAACTAATATGTTAATAATTGATTTAAGAGATAAATTAATTACGATATTATTTTGAAAGAACAATATTCTCGTTAAATATAACATTATCATTTATCTCATACTATATATATTATAATAATATATTTTGAGTAATTATTTCATTTTCAAATAGAGGTATATCACATTTTGCTGGGCTTTCTGCTAACATTGAGAGAACGTGAAAACAAATTACTAGATAATTTTGGAAGGAGGTAAAATTATAATTGAAAGTTGAATTATTTTATTTGAGGATAAAAAATATATGGAAGCGTAGAAACCAGTGTTGTCAGAACCGCATCGGACGGGACGGTCCGACCGATTCAACCGCTATCTAAATACAAGAGCGAGTGAGTTCGACCAAAATAACCAAACTGACATTTGGACCGGATTGAACCGGAAATAACCGGCCGAAAACTGATGAACCGGGTCTAACCGTTAGACCTCCCAAAAAACCGGTGGTTCACCCAAATTTTTTTTTTAAATTTTTTTAAAAATAAAAAAAAAATTGATTAAAAATTATAGGAAAGCAAAGTGGAGGCCCTCATTCATCTTTTATCCTTCTTTTTATTTGTTCTTTTAATATTTAGAATAAAATAAATTACTAATTATATTAAAAATAATTATTTGTATCATTATAGAGGATTTATATTTAATATATTAAAATTAATTATTTATTGCATCATCCGATCTGACTAATGGTTCGACCGATTCGACCAATCAAACCGTGAACCAAACACTAGTCCGAATCTTTATCCGATTCGATTTTGACAACACTCGAAACTGAAAACGAAGTTAAACCAATCTTTTTTTTTTTTCTTTTTTAACTCACAAAAATGACAAAAATGGGTCTCTCGAGTATAACACTTGAAAAAAAAATGTTATTGTGACTTTCGATGTGTCAGCATTTACTAACAATATCATAAAATAATAAGATATTTAATTAGTACGAATATTAATTTGGCAGCTTTTCTTTTTAATCAAATCATCTACATCAATCTAATTAAAGTAATTATTTATGAAATAGTTAAAAGGGAAATGATATAAAAAGCTCATGTGGAGAGCTATTCAATTTTTTTCCTTGTTTCGCACATTTTCGATAAAAAATATTTAAAAATAAATAAAAAATAAGGGCTAAAATGCACTTTTGGTTCCATAACTTTAGCAAAGGTTTCAATTTGGTCCTATAACTTTTTTTGTTGCAATTTTGGTCCCATAACTTTGGTAAAGGTCTCAATTTGGTCCCATAATTTTTTTTGTTGCAATTTTGGTCCTACAACATTTGAAAACGTCTCACCATTGGTCCCAATACTGATTTCGATCCATTATCTGCCGCTAAAGATGATCTGACATATTGAGTTGGATGATGACGTGGCAAATATGGGTGAAGTTATGGGATAGATGAAAATCAGCTTGAGACTAACGGTGAGACGTTTTTAGAAGTTATGGGACCAAAATTGCAACAAAAAAAGTTATGGGACGAAATTGAGACCTTTGCCAAAGTTATGGGATCAAAATTTGTAACAAAAAAAGTTATGGGACCAAATTGAAACTTTTGCCAAAGTTATAAGACCAAAAGTGCACTTTACCCAAAAATAAGTGAGTGAAGAGAAACAGAAATAAAAAACGAATTGCTTGAGTTATGGAAAGTTTTATATAGTGAATCAAGGAAAAACAAGCTCCGAAGCATGGATAATTTATTTTGAATGTGTGTCGCCGTGTTAAACACGTGTCTGTGTTCGACACTCGTACAACACTCATACGACACATATTCATAAATTTCAAAATATAAAATCATTTTTTGTGACTTTAATATGACAAACAATAGAAAATAATGATATATATAACATATATTATGAATAAATATTGTAATTTTTAAAGTTTTCATCAAAATTTATGGATTTTTAATTATTTTTATGTATAAATATATGTCGTGTCGTGCTGTATAATTTTAAGAATTTAACGTGTCGATGTGTCCGTGTCCATGCTTCATATATAACAAGTAATAAATTTGTCCGTGTAATTTCATTACCTTGTTCGATATCTAATTTCCAATAGATACCAATTTTTTTTACCGGTAGATTCTAACAAGTACCTTAAATACCTATCCAAATTATCATCCTTATTTGATACTTTAAAAGTACCTTGAATACCTATCCAAATTATCATCCCTATTTGATACAGGTTAAAGTGTGCACCCACCACAGCCATATTTATAATTCATTAATTCTCACAAAAACTCATTAAGATAAGCTGATAGATCCATTTTATATGACACAACAATTCAACAATTCAACAAAGAGAGTCACGAAGAAAGTGAATTAATATATAGAGACTTGGATAACATAAAATGTCTAAACCCTAAACTGAAAAGTACGAAACTATGAATAATTGGTGGAGTAGTCAATTTCTTTGATTATTTTTCTTCAAAGAAAGGTTAAATCAGTTTAACTTTAAAGAAACTAGAAATAATTAGTTGAAATGTATGAAACTATGAATAATTAGTTGACTAAATTTAAAGAAAGGTTAAATCAAAGTTACTCAAATCCCAATCATTAATATTAGCACTTAGTATATAGCAGAAGAAAAAACCACTTCTGAAGATATATAACGATAGAAAAATCAAATAAAATGGGAAAATACTTCACATAATTAATAAAACCCATAAATGTGTCACTAAAACCTAACTTTTTCATAATATTGATTCTAAATAAAAACAGCCACTCAATTCTATAATCACCCTAAGTTTCATAGCTAATTAAGCCCCTTCCTTCCCTAACAATTATTATTAATTAAAGCGTGGAAAAGCTTAATTTAAATTGTTAATGTTTGAAAAAGGATTGATAGCTTCGAATTATTAAAGATTTACAAATTAAAACTCTCTCACTATGTATTATTGTTGGATTTATATGAAAAATTGCTTCCGAGATTCATAAAATATGATATTATAGCCAGTAAAATTAACACAATTTTACGGAATTTCAAAAGAAAAAGAAGTTTAAGACATAAAATTCAAGATATATTATTTGAGAGAATAAGCGAATTTATAGAGAAAACTTAAATATGTATTTCCTTTTGATATATAAATATTTATATTTCTTTAGATTTGAATGTTCATAACTGTTCAAATAGGAGAAGGACATACATATGTTTATAGATTTGAATATTTATTAATGTTACAAAAATGTTACGAAAATTAGGGATTATTGGATTCAAAATAGGGTTCAAGCAATTGGTTAAATATTAAAATTAAAATTTGAAATACACCAAACTGAAGTCTCCAAAATCACTCAAAATATATACTCCGGTTGGACCGCTAGCCGAAGAGATGAGCGAGTTGGTTCAACCATTTGAACCAAAATGATAGTTGGACCGGAAATAACCGGCCAAGAACCGGAAACTCGAGTCCAACCGCTGGACCGGACCGGCGGTTCTCAATGTTTTTTCTTTTTTTTTTTTTATATACTGGGTCAGATTTACGTTTTTTTTTTTGGATTTTGTACTTTTGAACTTTAAAATTGTGTGTGATGAACTTGAAACTTGAGAGTTGACATGTTGAATTTGATTATTATGAGTTTATGATTTATGAGATCTTGTTTAAGATGCATTTAGTCCATTTACTTGCTTGAAAAAATAGTTAGTCCATAATCTCTAGTTGTGGAGAGAAAAGTGATATTATTTGCATAAAGAGATGTATTTATTAATAGATTTAATGCATCTCTTAGACCCAAAAGAAAAATATAGAGGGTTTATATTTAATATATTAAAAATAATTATTTATTGCGTCATCCGGTCCGACCGATGGTTCGACCGATTCAACTGATCAGACCGTGAACCGAACACTTGTCTGAGTCTTTGTCCGGTTCGGTTATGACAACACTGCTCCGAATAACATTTTACTAACCCGTATGGTTAAAACAAAAACAAAAAGGAAAAAAATTACATGTAGCCCCTCCAAAGTGTCATCTTTTAACTTATAGATAGAGTTTCTCTATGAAAAGCATAAAATCCTTAAAAAGCTAATTCTGGTCTTTTCAAAAAGAAAAAAATAATAATAATCTGGCCCTATAATTTACTCAAAATTAAATTATTCTCAATATATAATTTTATTTTCTTAAAATAAATATTTAGATTTTATTAATATTTATACTTTGATCCTTAATAAAAGAAAAATCACATTTTTAAAAAATTAACATGTCTATATAAAAAGAAAAAATTGGGTCTAAGTTAAAATATCTATCACTGGAAGCAGTGACTAATCACTGTGTCATCTACATCTACTCAAAGATAAATAGTTGGTCACAAAATAAATTTTATATTTAAAGATAGAATTTAATCCGTCACCACTTAATTTAGAAATTAAATGAAAAATCATTAAGACACACTTAGGTAGTGATGTGATTCTTATATAAAAATTCGAGGAAATTGCATTTATCCACCCTGAACTATATATTCAATTGCAATGTCCCTCTAATCTATGAAAAATAACAATTAACCTCCTAATCTATTGATTTTATAGCAATGTCCTCCAACCATTATTAACACTATTATCTTTTTTTTCTTTTAAATCTCTTGTGAATTGCACAAGTTTTATAGAATTATCAAATAATTTTGAATTTCATAACTAGCCTTATTCTAACTAATTTTATAATTTAAAATATCTTATATTTTTTTTATTTATATTTGGGTATTGATAACCCTAATTAAAAAGGTCAAAATTAAGCTATACTCATTTCTAGCTACTAGATAATTCTGAACTTTATGATGGAGAATCTTTCGTAAACAAAAATTAATTTGAAAGTATCTCTTCGATCATAGGTAGAAGAAAAATATCTAATCAAGTAAAAATAATATAGTGAATACAAAAATAGGCTTTCAACAAGATTTGAAATTAAAGTGTATGATATATTTTAAATTATAAATTTAAATCATTATAAGGGTAATTATATCATTTGACTAATTTCTGAAGTATTTATACAACTTATAACAACTTAAAAAATAAAAAGATAACGATGTTACTAATTGTTGGGGGTACATTGCTACGAAATTAATAGTTTAGGGGTTAATTACTATTTTTCATAGATAAGGGGGAACATTGCAATTGAACACATAGTTCAGGGTGGGTAAATGCAATTTCCCCTAAAAATTCTTACTAAATTAATATGTGAGCGTTTGGACTACATTTATAACAATCTCCTTTAATTATGGTCATTAATTGTTATAATGATTCATGATTTGTGAGGATAGGTTTCATGGATTAGAAATCTTATCTTATATTTAATCTAACTACCATATCTACATTCATTCATGCATTCATTCATATATCATTTATCAATACCATATAATCTATCATAGTAGTTGCACAATCATTATTCAATCAATAATATATAGCTTCGTTAATCGTTACATATCATTATTATAGCACTATCCCTCCGTTTCCATTAAATGATCATTTATGACAATGCTAAAAAAAAGTCATATATCAAATTATTACTTAAAAGTTAAAACATGGACTACTGGACTTATGTATAAACATGGTTTGGTTTATTAATTAAATTAGATTAAATATAGATGGTAGTTAAGGTAGAATTAATTACCGCATGGAAGAAAAAGAAGACTAGTTAATTGTAAAGTATTTTTTTTTTGTTAAACCATGAGTAATGAGTTTTCTTTACCCATTCATGTAACGGTTTACATGAAGATTAATTTCATCTGGCGCCAAAAGTGAACAGTTAAAGCTCTTCCAACAATATCAACTCCATAAATCGAACCTTAGTCCTCTCACATAAGGTGCAACTTGCTTATTAGTGCATACTAAGGGTGTGTTTGGATGAGGTGTTAATGACGGAGTAAAGTGGAGTGGACAAAATACTAAAAGTTTTTGTTTGGATGTTTTTTAGGGAGGAGTGAAATGGACAATAAGGGACTCCAAAGCACCCCTTGTCCTGCCAAACCCCCATTTTTGTTGTCCCCCCCAATTTGGGGGACCAAGGATGGAGTTAACAAATTTATAATTTTTAAAGACAAGTATACTATACGCTATGTAAGATCAAAATGTGTCCATTCCATTACTAATAATTTTCAAATAAAATTAATATTTATCCACTCCTTTTCTCATTAAGAACTCTCAGACAACATGTCTACTCAAATCATTTCACTTCATTCCATTCCATTCACTAGTGTCTCTTAATTCCATTCCTTTCCACCCCACTAAAACTCCCCAAACATATGGGAGTTTTAGTGAGGATGAAGAGGAGTGGACATTAATGGATACTAATAGAGTGTAGTGGAGTGGGCATTAATGGACTAAGTAAATATGTTGTTTGGGAGTACTTTTAATGAGGAAATAAATGGACATATATTAATCTTGTTTGGAAGTTATTAGTAATGAAATAGAATGGAGTACACACATGTTAATTTTGATTAGCATAAGGATATAATTGTCATTAAAAAATTATAGACTTGTCTACTCCATCCTTGGCCCTCCAATTTGGGGGCCAGCAAAAATTGAATTTTGAAGGGCCAATGGGTGCTTTGGAGGCCCTTATTGTCCATTCCACTCTTTCCTAAAAAAACATTCAAACAAATTTTTTTTTTACATTCTCCCCTCCCCTTGACATCCCATCTAAACATACCCTAATAAAGTATTCGAATGTATATCTTATGAGATATTCTTAAAACAACCAAACTTAAATACAAGTGTTTTATATTTTTTTATTACACATTTCTCATACCATTTTTCATAATATTTTTTTTTAAAAAAAAAGACAAATTCTATTTTGGTCTTATATATATATATATATTAGTATCTTTTTTATTTTGTTCTCTCATGGATTTTTCTTCCTGATTTAATCACTCGAAAATTATATAGTTATCAATATAATGTCAATATGAGTTTTGATGCATGAATCAATTACTTTCTTTCAAGAAACTATTCTTGTATTATGAGAGATTTAATATGATGACTCTTTCAAAATATAACAAAATTCTTGAAACTTTTCTATTTATAATGAACAAATGGGCAGTTCAAATAGACAAGCATGTTTATTTCTATTTGAAGAGTCACCTCATTCCAATCAAAACAAACTTCTTTCATTCCAAGTCTATCGGTATACATATATGTGTGTGAAAAATATAATTGCTTTAATATAAATTGTTATTTTGTAAAAAGAAAAAAGATCATGAACACTTACACACAATCTAATTGATTAATCAAACTTAATCATTTGTGAGTTGAGTTGGTTCCAGTTGAGAAGTTCAATAATAAAACAAATTGTAAGAGACCGATTCAAAAAGAAAATTCTAAAAAGAGCTAAATTGAATAAAAATAGATACATAAAGGACCAAAATAAAATTTTAATCATTAAAAAACCTACTGAATTGAAATCAAATTGATTAAAAAGGATTTGCACCATTACAAACCATGGAGAAATGAGTGATGACATGGAAGATAAGCTCATTGAGTATTTGAGTGGATATTGTTCATATATATATTTGATGATGAGAAAAGGAAAACACAAGCAAAAACATTGTTCATATATATAGTGAAACAAAGTGATAATTGATGGTGGGCTATGTATGTGTGTACATTGTTTCATATAAATCCGACAGTGGCCTCTTTCACACGTTTTTTGTACTCATCAAGAAATGAGAATATATATCATGTCATTCTCTCTATAAATATTATTTAATTTTTATTTAATATTCATTCTGCCCAGTAAATATTCTTTCAATTTAATTATGTATTATTATTTGTAATGAAAAGAATGGAAGAAACAAAAGCTGCTTTGTTTGCCTCTTTGCTCAATTGGACATACAATTTGGCTTGTTTGTTATTGGTTTGATGGATGAGTCCATTCTCATTCTCTTACTTCTCTTACTCTGTCATTCATAATTGTGTAGTTCACTTTCTAGGCATGGAATGTGCCTACCTTCATGTATCCTCATCACTTCACTGCTTTAGAGATTAGGATATCTTGATAACGACACCCACACATATTTATACTATGAATTTAAAGTTTCTTTTAGTAATTAATTAATTTCTCAAACTATATATTAAAATAATGTTCTATATAAAAAAAAAGTAACGAGAAAAAAAAATTAAATACTTTTTTGAAATTTCTTTTTATATTCTTCAATTTGTTAGTAATTTTAAATCTTAAAATTATATTTACAAGATGCAAAGCTTCTAACTAATGTATAGGCGTTATATGAATGGACTTATGTATTAGAAAAGTATATCAGAAACATATCTAAGAAAATGAATGAGTTAATATAAATTTTTTATACCAAATTAATTGTATTTTATCCCTAAAATATTTAAAATATAAAAAATAATAATTTAGTCACTAAAATGCAAGAGCTCTCTCAATTCAGTCTTACAAGATAAAATTATGAAATTTAATTTTTAAAATATGTAATTATAATTAATTTAATCATTTATCAAAGATATTAACTAAAATTTTATATAAAAATATGATTAATTTAAAATTTTATTGAATTTACATTTAACAGTTAATGTTAAGAATTCAGTTTAGTCATTATTTATTGTAATTGCATTTTTCAATAATTAATCTTATACCAATGAGGAGTTAGTCCAAGTAATATAAGTAACTTTGTATCATTTAAGTAAAGTTTTATATTCAAAATCTTATGAACGTAGTGATCTTCATTTAAAGGTTTTCTCATCACAACCAAAGTGTTCAACACGGATAAAATTTTGCATTAATAAAGTCTCAAAGACCAAAAGAGCCACTTAAAAAAGTAATCAGATCTTATTTTATTTTTAAAAGAATAAATTAGAAAAACTATCTTCTTTTTCACTAATCAAATCATTAAGAGAGTCCTACATGGTAGGCTATATAGGGCAGGGTTTTGTGTTTGTAGGTACATGATTCCTTCAATCATTATAACAATGAAGGGAGGAGCTAACAATCATTATTTTTTATGGTTTGGGCCAAAGGAGCTCTTTTAATATGCAGGCATTTTTTTGAAGCAAAAGTAGGGCACATGGTCCCCCCACGAATAGGGGATAGAAATGTGGAATCATAGCATTGGGATGGTGGGGGTGAATGTTCCAAAATGGGCCAATTAAAAAGAATAATCCCATAAACATCAAAAGCTGAAAAGAATCACTCTCTGTAACTTCCAAATGCAAGCTCCATAAAAAAAGACACCTTTCTTTTCAACACGGGTTTTTAAACTCCTGCCAATAATAACACTCCCAAAGTATCTTTAAACGTAAATGAGTCAGTCACACAGTTTAACCCAAAACCAAAAGCAATTAGTCTTTAGACCAACCCCAAGAATTATGTGAACCCCATTTGAAGAAACAACATAATTTCAAATAATATATGTATTCTAATTTTCATAGACTAAAATATAAACTGCACTCTTACAAATAGAGTTGTGAGTTGGCATTATTTTTCAGTACTAAATGGTAATATTACTATAGTATGCAGAATATACCAGGTTCTATCAATCAAGCATGTTAGCTGTACAAACTACAAAATGAAAGTAAATTCAATCAATCATCCTAATATTGTAATTGGTAATATTCTTGATCAAATGGAGAACCCAAGAAGAAGTGGCATAAGCAATCTCGTTCTACCTTGTGTAAGATTAGAATCTCTAGCTAGTCGATCTTCTCTTCTATTTGATTTTTTTTCCATGGCTTTCAAATTGAACGAACCCACTGGTACCTACCTTCCAAGGGCATATCTGTAACAATATCATAGTTGTACCTGCAGAAACCAAAAAAAAAAAAAAGAATATTTGTTGTTAGTTAGTTAGAGGTTTGTTCGTTCGATTCATTCCTTGCCTACTGCTGCTGCTGCTAATTGCAATACTATAGCCTAAAAGCCTAGTCTACAACTGCTACTACTACAGTGCGCACTTTGGGGGGGTCACATTCCTTATCCTGCGCACTGCATAGTGCTGCAGACTCAACATTAACAAAACAACACTCACTTCTCTGCGAACCGCTTTTGCTCGTACTTCTCTGCCTTCGCGAAGAACTCTTCAATCTCCTCATCCTTTGGCGGCGCCACCACCTTCTCCGCCGGAAACTCCGTCGTCGTCGACGTTTCTTCTTCCGAGTCTCCGGAAAACTCGCTCAATAATGAGAGTTTGTCCTTGCTACGCGCATCATGAAGAATCAATCAATCAATCATGTATCCTTTAAAAACAGAGGTTACACGCAGAGAGAGAGAGAAGCAGAGCGGAGAAATTAAACCGCGATTTCTAACCTGAATAGTTTGAAGTCGCTGAACGTTGAGTCTGCAGTTTCGAAAATGTTGGCCTGAAGGATTAAATTCAATGGATGAATTAATAAATAAGAATCTGTTATAATTAATTAATGACAACGCTTTGAGCGTGAAAGAAACAGAAGATTGTAAGTTTGAGGAATCGGTTCGACTGCTTGGCTGCCAAGAAAATCAACGAAAAGGAAGAGAGAAAATATATCTCTATTCAGTTTTTACAGCTGTTGGATTCCAAAATCAAATTCCAATTTCCAACGCAATAACAGAGTAAACGAAAACTTCGGTTCTCGTCCGAATTCAAATTTCTCAGCAACCAAACGGAAATTTAAAATTTTAATTTAACAGACGCCAAACAGAAGAACGAAACACTAAACAAA
The DNA here is from genome assembly GCA_003254925.1 of Chamaecrista fasciculata. Lineage (NCBI taxonomy): Eukaryota > Viridiplantae > Streptophyta > Magnoliopsida > Fabales > Fabaceae > Chamaecrista > Chamaecrista fasciculata. Next base: position 230,294 of record QANZ01020176.1, read on the forward strand.
ATAATAATAACATATAGAATAAACATTCAGGATTTGAAAATTAATTGCACCTCCAGATCCAACGACGCCGTTTTATCCTTCACGACATCGCCGCCGGAGAAGTAACAGCCGGAAACCGCCGTGCCGGCGGAATTTACAGAGGCGGCCGGAGAAACCGTTGTGTGCTGCAAATGTGAGGAGCGTAACTGCAATTGACAAGTTGTAGTTGGTGATGGTGGTGTTGTTTTCATCTTCTTGGAAAAGGTAGCTTCACTGGAAGCTTCCATAGCTGAAAATGTTGAAGCATTCCGTTTATGGCTTCCCATTCTCTCTCTCTGGTTTTGCTATTTTGGTGATTGGAAGCCTTAGAGGAAAAAGAAAAAAGAATGAAGGTGAAAGGGAGATTATAAAGCAAGTAATGATATATAGAGAAAAAAAAAAAAGTTGTGATAAAAAAATCAGTTTTAGTTTTATTTATTTATATTTTTACTAATTCACATCTTTTACTAAAAAGTTGTAATAATTCTACCAAAAAAAGTTGTAATAAAATTTAATTTCAAAAGTAAGTTATTCATCAAAATGCTAATTAAAATAGTATTAAATATTCAGTATATATCGCATGAATACCAAATATGTCACGTGAATATATATATTGAGAGGTAAATTGTCCGGTATTGCAAGATAGGCAAAAACATACCATAGTTATTAAATTTTTAATTTTATTTTAAATATTTATTTATTGTCAATTTTATTCTTAAAGTTGTACATTTTGATTGATTTTGTCTTTTAAATAACTTCTTTTATCATATTAATCATTGCGAAGATCTCTATTTAAATCTTAAGATCTTACAATTTTATATAGACGAATCGATCTTATGATCTTATTGTCGATCTTACAATTGTATTGAAATATGACAACTCTTAAATAATTTTATACTTACAAATGATTTGTATGTTATTAATTACGTTACTTATTTGTATATATAATGAAAAATAAAAAAATAAAATAAATATGTTTTGATGGATTCAAATTAATTAAGTGGTAAACATATCATCTATGAATATTAGTTATTTATATTTATGAATAAAATTTATGTGTATTTATTTAAAATATATTATGTGACTTTATGTATATATATAAGTATGTATTTATAGTTTTTTAAAGTTCGTAAGATCTTACGATCTATGATTCGATCTTACGATTCGATCTATTTTGTACCTCTTTCGATTTTAAATAAGATCTCGATCTTAACAACATTGATATTAATGACAAATTTTCATTATTTTTTCTTTCAAGGAGAAAAATATCTCCAGTCATATTTTTATCTTTAAAGATATTTAAATAATTGTATATATTTTATATATCTAATTAGTTGAGTTTCTTAACAAAATTAAATTCTTCACCAACGTTAGTCTTTTTATTTTTTAATTACTCATATTTTGTTTAATGTAGTTATGTAATATATATTAATAAAATAGAATTTAAAGAATAATTAAGATGTATAATAATACTACTTGAGTTTTGTTTTTTATGTTGTAGATAATAATTTTTATTAATTTATTGAATTATATAAAATTTTAATATTAAGTAAATTGATAGAACTATATTAATTTGTGGTACTATGAATTTTTTGTATTCTTTTTATATTTTTTTAAGCTCTATTTTTTACAAAACAAATTAAACTACATCATCATATATATATATATATATATATGTTTAAAAATATTTGGGGTCCTTGCGAGGGAGGCACTCCCTAGTATCCCAATGCAGATGCCATGCCATGCCAATCCATCCTTACTCTGTGTTCAAGTTACAGTGTTATACAACTGTTGATTTATTTTAAAATAGAATAAATTAATAATTTAGTCTTTGAAAGATCATCTAGCTAACAATTCGATTCTTGAAAGATTGAAATGTACAATTCAATCTCTAAAAGGTTAAAACGATATACTTTTTAGTCCCTAAAATATTAAAACAGTATTTAATAAATGGACTAAATAGTATATCGTTTTGTTCTTTTAGGGACTAAATTGTACATTTATATCTTTCAACGACCGAGTTGTCTGTTCGATGATCTTTCAGGAATCAAATTGTTAGTTTACTCTTTAAAATATATTCAATTTTATTTTTTTTAAATATAAAAGATATTAATGTGTTATTTCTATTAAAATTATAATTCATAAAAAGATATATTTTGTGTTCTGATTTCATTATTGATTATTTATTTTAAAATTACTAATTAATTGGTATATAATTTTTAAAATACTTCTTATATAAATCTAATACAAATTTAAGACTTATTATGGTAATAATAAATATGAAGGATCTTACAGAAAATATAATTAACCCAATGAAATACGCATTAACTTTTTAAAAATAATATATAATATTAATAGGACTAATTTACCCTTACCAAATTTGGCAAGTGACTAATATTATGGTAGTTGAGTACTTGGCTCTAGGTGATAAGCTTACTAATACTTTTTAAGAAAATAATTTATAAATATATTTCTTACCTATAATTTTATTTATAATTTTTTATAAATTATGAAAATTAAAAAAATGATATTTTTCCTGAATTATTTCTTATAACTAATAAAAAGAAAAAAACTAATAAATATGTTCTCTCACTATGATTTTTTAATAAATATCTTTTTAGACAATAAATTATACATTTTTTTAATAGATAAGTTACTTCTAGTCTTCTACTTTCGTATATGTGTTTATATTTGGATTTACTTATCTGCTTAGCTAAGAGGGGTGGGTAAAGAAGAAAATTTTGCTAGTTTATATAATTTTAAGATCATATTTGTAAACAAATTATAAATTAAAGTAAAATATATGTATGCAAAACCTCCATTTTATCTGCCAAAGACTTATCAGTTGGTAAGGATTCGACTCATAATCCTCACAAGATTGTGAATTCGATTCTCGATGTCGATGTGAAGACCTTGTTGGTGAGCAATCTGTAAGTACTTATATAAATGCTCATAGAGTTTGGAGGTCTGTCATGACTTTAGTGAATTTTTGGGACCCAACTCAACTAAACTTTTTTATTAAAAAAAATCTCTATTTAACCACAGGGAAGTAATATATATATATATATATGTATATGCCTCGTATATATGTGTATGTATGTATATGCCTTGTTAGCAACCATTTTTGTAGGCAAATGTCAAATTATAATAAACGAGTGATTGATGATAATTAGAATAGGAATGATCATTCTGAATAAGACAAAATGATTGCTAGTCATACAAAATTCATTTTTGTTACTGTCAAAAGCTGGAAGGAAGTTTTGTTCACGCAAATTGAAATTTAGATATTTATATATCAAAATCATGACATTATAAAAATCTTTAAATTCAGGAAAGTTTCTTAGAATTTATTAAAGTTAGAATTATTTGTAAGAATATCATAGTTGAGAAAAAATACTTTCACTTTTCATAATTTAAGAATATCTTTAAAAATGAATTATAATTGCAGTAAAAAAATGTTTATAATTACTCCTATTTCTTTTTTACAAAAATTTTTACAGTACAAAAAATCCATATTTTTGCTATTAAGATTTTTCTCATTCATTGGAGTTATTATTCAGAAGATAATAGATTGAAAAGTTTGGTCCAAAAGTTGAAGTTGGAATCATGATAATTATAGTAATATGGGAATTTTGATAGTGCACATGGACAAACACAGAAAAGACATGGGAAAGAAAATGATATATGTTTGAGAAGGGAATAGAATTATTATGAGAGATTCTGAAAAGAGAGAAAGGAGGAGTTTTGAAACCTTTTTAGCTTTTTGTACTTTGATGCATTATTAATTCATTGTCATAATGTCACAAACATATATATATATACCGGGGAGAAATTATGCATGTAACGTTTGAATTGATTTAAAGTTGAAGATTATATTAAATTTTTATATTGATAAAAGAGTAAGTTTGGTACCAATTCGAGAAATTATAAAAATATGTAATACTCATCTAAAATAAATAAAATATTTAGGACCAATTTGAAATTACCTCATATGGGGAGAGTGAGTGGGGAGAGAGAGTGGTGACATTTTTTAATTTTTAATTGTTTTTTGCATTTTTTTAATTTTTAGAAAAGTGGGGAGAGTGAATGGGGAGAGAGAGTGATGATTTTTTTTTAATTTTTTTAATTCAATAATTTTGACAAACCATAAAAAGGTGAAGCCATATAATATAGTATATATATATATATATACATATAGAGTTAATTCATTGTCATAATGTCACAAATATATATATATATAGAGAGAGAGAGAGAGAGAGAAAGAGATGCCAAATTGAAGTTTGAACACAAAATATGCAAGTAAATATGGCCAAACCAACAAATTCCTCAAATGGTGGATATGGCTGGCATGTTTACCTCTATTCAGGACACATAAATAAATAATAAAAAAAAAAACTTCCATTTGTACCAAGAAAAATAAATAACTTTAATTTTTTTTTCTCATAATAATTATATTTATTTTGAAAGCCTGAAATTATATTTAGGTTTCTCATGTATTCACATTTTTTCTCAATTTGGTTCTCCTTAAACTTCTCTTCTCAATTTAATCTCTCACAATTTGCTTTGTTATCAATTTTAGTATCTATCTAAATTTTTACTGTACTGATAATTTAACAACGTTAACTGAATATGTAAAATCATTCATTGATCACTGTTATAATAAAATGTATGATTTAACACAAAATGTCTAGATTTGTTGTAAATTTACTTGCTAATATTAAAATAAATTTTATTTGTGTTAATAAAAATTTTATGTTATCAAATAACAATAACTTGACTCCAATTAATGATAATATATCATCAATTTTGTAAAAACTTGATAAAAAGACTAATGATAACAAAATAAATTTTAAAGGACCAAATTATATAAAAAAAACAAAACCTAAGAATGATCAAATTGAATATGTGAAGGGCCGAAACAGAATTTTAATCTACTTTAAAATAAAAACACAAGACTCAATACACTCTAATGGTTCACGAGCTGGATTATCCGTTGGAAGCGCAACATAGATCGGTGCTCAGAAGCATGACTCACCATTCTGGTAAGTCTTAACGCTATTTGGAGTTGCAGGAACGGAGCCGTCTGGAGAAACTCAAAGCCGGATCCGGTTTTAGTCTTCTGTCTCTTTTTATATTAATGTTTTTTATGGTTCGTTGTCTTCTTCTGTTTATGATGCTAAAGCTTTTGAGTTTTTAACGTCCTCAAGTCATGATGCTAGGGACCACGGGGTCCAGAATGCTAGCTCGGATCTTACCTAGTGTCATAACTCATGGATGTTTGTCTTTTGTGTACTTCTTCACTGCTTTTAATATATCAAAAAAAAAAAAAACACTCTAATGGTTGACAGCTTAATACATTTTCCATAGAATAATCCTAATATTTATCAGGAGTGTATTCAAATGAAGTTTCTTATGTGTATGACATTATTAAATTTAGAAAGACAATTACTAGCAGATTATATAAATTTGTGGATACCAAATTACGCAAGTATTATTACAAAACTTAAGACTATACGCACTAACAAAATTACAGTACTCTTCTTCTGCAACTAAAATTTTTTACTGGGTACAACTGGAAGTGGTACAAGAAGAACACGAGTTGGATGAAAATTAATTGTGCAGATTGCAAACAATCATAGATTTTCTTGGTGTAGTAATTTATGAAATGTACCAGATCCTTTTTTTTTTTTTTAAACTAACACAATGTTTGAAGGCAAATAAAATGTTTACCTACTATCAGTAAATGATCACTGTAAAGAATCAAATCCACAAGACATTTTAAACCACAGCTCAGTGTTGCCATCAAACTAGCTATTGTTAACATTATGAGTGACAGTTTGAGGGAACAGAAATAACTGTTTTTCATTTTAACATGCATTTTTCACTGTGTTGCAGAGTCACTTCATGACATAGGCTGTAACAATTGCTCTGCAATATTGATATCTGTTGGTAAAAACTGCTGAATTCACTTCCAGTGATGACAGAATGTAGTGCTACATTTCTTGGGAAACGCAATGTTGTTTAGAGTTTGGACTTTCTAAAGCAAGATGGTGGTAAAACTTGACCAAGTGAGAGAAAGATAGAAAGAGATAGTCATAGAGATGAAACTCTAGGTTGAAATGCATAAAATTCTCTTCAATATTAGTCACTGTATAAAAAAAAAAAAAAAA
>QANZ01020176.1:236494-280131 GCA_003254925.1 Chamaecrista fasciculata
AAAAAAAAAAAACAAAACAAAACAAAAGAGATTATGTGCACAAAATTAAAAGTTCATGAGGTCTTTCGTCACTTTTCAAAGTTTAGAGAGTTTTTCTTTTTGCATTCAAGAGGACTTTGTGCATTTTAACCAAAATTTTACAAACAAAATAACCAAGCAAGTATATGAATTACAGACTCTTGTTGGACTCTCCTTTATTCACAAAACTTCACCATCTCACTTTATCAAATCCAAACTCAAACTCAACGGGTCTATTAATGCTTGGTTTTAGTGTTATTATGATACGGGCCCCACCATCAAGCCTATCCTGTGGTTCAATTTCCAAGTGTTCAGATTCTGCACTTGTGGTTTATTGTTATTTATCTTGGCTGGGGTTCTATCATATTTTGACTCAAGTAGGCATAAATAAAGCATTACTATATTGATCTAGATTCAATAAGAACCAAGCAGTATATCCCCTAATCGATAGCTAGAAACTATTCCACCCAAGGTGTAGAGATCACCAAAGTGGGTTTTGGCTCTACCAACAAAGTCTTTTCCATACATGGCTCGATTTCGACCCTAGACATCATGCTTGAGGAACTCAACTATCTACTAATTGTGCTAGTATTTGTTCAATCACTGTAAAGTGTAATTTTGAAGTAGGATTCTAAATTCACCCAAGTAATATGGAAGTGTGACCTTAAGATCATCCCAGACGAGGATGGAGCCTAACAAGGCTCATGGATACCCTTGACTGTAATATTAAAGAAAGCCACAATACACCCCAGCATGATAAGATTTCAAAATTTTCCTAGTAAGCACTAAATCATCCAAAGGGGAACATGGGTGGGATTAACAAAGACGAAAAAGAGAAATTTTATTAACAATGACTCGTGTCAATTATAGACCTTAGCTTAAAATGAAATCAATGGCTTGTTAGTTTCTATGAATTAAACATCAATTGGTATAATCTAAAATCTAAAAGTCTAAAGGGCTTTCTTTACTTGAAAGAAGTTGGAGTGATCCTTGTTAGCAGCATCAACATCTTCAGGAGACGCCACAGCAACCACAACCCCTTTATCCTTAACTGCTTCCATTGCACCAACAAATTCTTTGAAGTCCTTCAAACTGAACAAGACAGAAGAAAGTAAGACAGGGACATGTATCATTAGGTCAACTATCAAATTAGTCCAAAGCAGATCAGTCAATAACAAAACATATAAATAGATCGCTAAAAGATACACGAGTTGATAACTCAAATCCCTGAAAGTCGAGTTTACACTCTTTACTCCCTGAAAGTCATGGAATCAATACATTTTAGTCTTTTTGTCCATATAAGTTAGTTCCTAAAAAATAGGCAGGCTCAAGAGATTAAATTGTATTGCCTCCACAACTTTTAAGGACTAAAATGTATATATTAGACTTCCAGGGATTAAGTTGTCAACTCGTGTTCTTTTCATAGATCAAGTCGTATGTTTACTCCAAGTTAAGTTGCTCAGACAGTTAGCAAGTTATATGCAAAACTAAAATTCATACTCTTTTAATTGCTGGGTTTTGTTTTCATAAGTATATGAGTAACATCCAAGGATAATTAAGGGAGCATAACCTCTAAGAAGATACCACAAGATTATCCAACAATATAAGATGTCAATATAAGCAACACATATATATATATATATATACACACACACACAGAAAGGATATAGCCAACCAGCTATGATTGAATTGAAGGTAAATGTAGATTCAGAAACTCATTTCAGGAGTACTGATAGTTATTAATTTTCAAATAATATTCAAAGAAGCAAAATTTGCTACATTAATAGCCTTGAGTGTCAACAGATACTCGTTACAAAAATAAGATTAGTGTTGGCATTTATCAACTATCAAAAGTTTTACCTTGTAGATAATATCTCTTCACGTCTTCTTTTCCTTTCTTCTTCTGTGATACCCAGTAAGTATCGCAACATACTGCAAAGGATGTGTAAAGGAAGCACTCATAACTTGTAATTGAATATACTAAACTTGATAAAATTACTCAGCACTTTAAATTTTACATTTAAAAAAAAATCAGGGAAATTAAGAGTGCTCCTATCAGAAATTTCAGGATCTATACCTATCTCAAAAACAACAGGACTAAAGAGATGCATCGCATAAGGTTCTACTGACCCAGACAAGAGGACTCACAGGAAGGCATGTGTGCAACTCTAAGACAAGAAAAAAATGCTTAAGTAGGCTATCATTTGCAGGGTTGTTAAAACTGGACTGGACGCTAATTCATCAAGAAAACTTGTGAACCAGCTGGACCACCAGTGCGGAATACCTCATTAACTGGCCTTGTTCAAGAACCATTCAACAGTCTACAAACTAAACAGTTAAGCCCTAAATTGTGTGAACCAGTCATGGGTGCTGATATGAACTGGTCTTGGTGGGCAAGGTATGAGGGATCAAGTTGTTGACTTGGCACTAGATTGATATAAAAATTATAAAATACTGTTTTATTCAGTACTGGTTGAACCAATAAATTTTAAACCACCTCTCAAACTAGTTCGTTATCAAGTCTCAATTATGGCTTTTTATTCGGTTATGATGTCTTCAGTCTACCAAATAAACTTAATAGCTAAATAACAAATAATATATGACAGGCAATAGTTGCAGATAATATGCAATTGAGATATATGTAATAGCACCAATTATACATAGGGGAAAAGCTTCAAGAGAATAAAATGTCATTCATACCTACTATAACCTTTGGCATCAGGAAGTTGGTATGAATCAACATCTCCAATGGTCCCTATTATGGCTTTCGTTAAAGAATCTTCGTCCATTTCTAGTTCCCGTAAAAAGTCTCCAGTTCCATCATATACATCAAGTGTCTTGAGTAAGTTGGGATCACGATAAGATAAGAAGGAGAACACTCCTAAAGCAGAAACACAAAGGTAAGATTGTAGGAGGTCAACTACAAAAGTATGCCTAAACAGCAAAAACAACGTATCTGTATACCTGAATGAGTATCAAAATCACAGAACCCTCCATAAGCTCCACCACTAACTCGTACACGATCCCACAACCATGTATTGCTAATGAATTTTGAAATAACATAGGCACTCCCCTTAAGCTCATAACCAGTGTCATAAATGTTGCCTGCTTTTCCAACATAATTAACCTGCACAAGGAAAAGCTCAGATGTCAACAAGAAATTAAAAAAGAAAAGAAAAGAAAAGAAAGATAAGCGAAGATTGGCAAAAGGGATATTTATCTTACCTGAGTAGGTATTACAATAGCTTCATTTTCCAAAGGAAGTCGAGCATGCCAAGCAGTTGTTTCAACAGGCGAGCTAGTAGGAAGCTTATCAACAAATTTGCTCACATATCTCTCAGTGTTCGCAAGATTTTTCCCATCAGCAGTTAAATTAATCAAGCAACCTTGCTTGGAAAATAAAGACTTGCGAATCTCCTCAAGAGATGATGAGATATTAGCCCAATCTTGATCAACTCTCTCTTCCAAAGTTCGGAGAAATTCAAGGTAACTAGAAGTATAAACAGAAACTGTCAATTTTACTTACCAATGGATCTCCCATTTTCTTTCCAAAATTCAGATTAAACAATAAAAATTGATTAGTAAATGCTAATCATGAAACTTTGAAAGTTAAGCACATAATAATAGTAGTAAAGCATACCTAAACAAGATATAAGTATTAAAACCATTCAGATGAAAGGAATACAATGACAACAAAAACCAACATATAAATGCATCATGAAAATAGTGTCTCATATTCCAACCTGAGACCACCCATGGTTTCAGACATCCAGCCGGCAGCATTTAGTTTTGCATCCATCCTTGCAGCTGCTATTCCATGGCCACTGCCTCTTAACCGGTTCTGGAAATAAACAAAAGAGCACAACAGATAATCAATTATTTATAGGCTCATTATACTATCTTTTGATCCTTTTCGCCCTCTTATTAGACAATTACCTCCATCCTTGATCTGCTCTGACCAACAAATTGTTTGAAGCGCTGTTGGTCTGTAAATTGGACATCTTGGATAACACGATAAACCTAAAAATGTAGGATGAATGGAATTAGTCTTTATATATCGCAGTGAAAAGCTTTAAGGTTAGCGCATCCGAGATAGACTGCTGAAAGTGAAGCATGAAGCAGGTGACAAAGTTTCAAGATGACAAAAATACCAAGTCATAAAGGTCTTCAGCACGTCCAGCCATTGCTTTGCCTCGAACAATCATCTTACTACATGGATCTTCTTTGCCCCTCACTGATGATGTGAATGGATAAACTGATATTCCTCCCGTCTTTCTCCCAATTAATTGGTTTAGTTGGACAAAAGTTAAATCCTTTGTGCCCATCTCAAGCAATGATTGACTGTCAGCAATACCATGAGGTCAAAAAGTGTGACATTTAATATGTTCCGAGAAGAGGAAAATAATTTAAAGCTTTAAAAGTAAACGGAGAAAACTCATCAACCATAAGGATAAGTTCTGAGCAAGGGAGTGAAAGGGGATACCAAGACCAAATCTTTATGCAGCCAGGCATATTCTGAAGTGATATTCTTAATTCTAAACGAAAATATTGAAAACCTAAAAATTTCAAAATAATGATGACACCTACCAATTTTATAGGGCATGTCAAAATGTTCATAGTAAAAGAAAGGCAAAAGTATTCTTGATCCCCCCAAAGTTTTTTTTGGGTCAATTGTACCATCAATGTTTCATATTTTAGTCAATTGTACCCTCAATTTTTCATATTTGAATCGATTGTACTTTTAAATTAGGGGTATAATTGACTCAAAAAACTTTGGGGGTACAACTGAAACCCACTCTATATTTTGAGGGTACCAAGAGTGCTTTTGCCTAAAAGAAATGATTAGGAACTGTAGATACAGATAAACAAAATGTACAACAGCTTCAAGAGGTTACATAGTTACCAAAAAAGTGGGACCAAAGGAAGAAGCTCCTGCTTTAATGAACCCATATTGAAGACTATTTCAGTGTACAGAACATCATTGGTGAAGAGATCATGCTGCAAAACTTTTACTCCGTTGATATGTCCAACCTACATTTAGCATAGATATCCCTATGAATCTGCTTTCTGCAGCAAAAGAAAATCTAACTCAAAGAGGAACACTAATATAACCTCAATGGGAATTTGAATAGGTTCTTTAGGAATATCTTGTAAAGAGAGACTAGGGACAGCTTTTAAAGCTTCTGGTGGATCAGGAGTTTCCTGCTTTAGTCGAAGCTCTTGGGTAGCACGTGCCAGCTCAGAAAGATCTTCTTCTGTCATACTGGCTTTAAATTTCTCTAGGATCTCTTTCTCAGCAGCTTCCTCACGAGCTGCCTTTTCAGGATCAGGCTGATAAGAGAATATTCTCATTAATTAATAGCATTTTCAATACCAAATCACCACAAAACAGAGGGAGCTAATGCTATAATATGAGTACCTGCATCTCCACTGTAACTTGATGAGGATTGTTCAAAATATATCTCTCTATTAGCGGAGAAAAAACAGCTTTAGTGCCCTCCTTAGCTATTCTAGATTTTAGATCTTGCAGTGGTAGCTCGTACTTTAGTGGCTCAAAGGGATTCAAGTCATAAATCCATTTACCCTACAATATGAAAAGCAAAGACATTCACAATCTCATTCAGCAGAAAGTTCACAATCAGCAACACAATGAAAAATACAGCAAATCTTACAATGGACCGAAGCATGAGTGACAGGCCACGGGGGAATGAACCAGTGTTGTTCTCCCTGAGAGAAAATTCAATAGTATTCATGGAAGCCTCTACAGCATCTGTATCAAAACCTTCCTCTGCTAACTTTCTAAAGGTATTCATGATCAATTCCTCTACCTTCTGAATATCACTTTCAGAAACACCCTTTAGTCCAATGCTAAATTGAGGCTGAAGTAGCTCATCTTCAACTCCCCCACCAACAATTGAATCTCCAAGTCCACTTTCTAGCAAAATTTTCCTCAATGGTGAGGCAGGAGTACCCAGCATAAGATGATCCAGAAATCCAAGGGCAAGCTCAGTTTCCAAGTCTAAGGGTTTATCAGACAGCAACCAGTTAAGGCAGACCATATGCTTCTTCTTCAAATCACCTTCACCAGCAGGATATTTCTGAACAATCCGAACGGGCTTTGAAAACAGTTTCTGTGGTTCAATCTTTGATTCATTCGGAGCAGAACTGGAATCAAACATGTCCAGATACTCTGCAAAAGTAAGTGACAGAAGTAATGTTTCCGTAATCCACAAGTTTGGAAAAAGAAAATGGGTTTTTAACATACACCAGAAACTGTAAGCAGGATAATCATAAAAGTAATATCATTTCACTTAGTAACCAAGTTAGCAGTAATATTGAGAACGTCCAACACCTAAATAAAGAAATTCAAGAAGTCAACCATGACTTCATGGGATATCAATCCAGATATTATGGAAAGGTTTTAATTGTAAACAAGGTGTAAAAAGGGGAACTTATCACTCCATTGTGTACTCTGCACCCTCAGAATGGCAGATTAATCAAATTTAGAACAACCGGGATATGGTTAAATGCTAGATTTGATGACTATAATAAGCAATATAATCAAATAAAAATTTCAGAAATATATTTTCAAGAAAGGGAATCTTATGATATGTTGGGAATCTCTTATGATAATCATCCACGTCTGAAACATATCTTAATGCCCAATGTAATTCACCGGTTTTTCAGTAAGTTCTCTATTCTTTTTTTTTTTAAAAAAAAAAAAACTAGTTTTCAAGAAAGAAACTAAGAGGCAGCTACTAGTCCAATGAAAGTCCTTGCCTAGTATGACTATAGGATGCCTTCCTGTTGTTGCTTAAAAATTAAGCTCTAAAGGAAGAAGAACAGGGTGCGAATTTAATTGGTTAAGGCCTTTCCAGAATGGTCTCTCATAAGTCATGACCCCCGAAAGGCTCCCTCAAGCTCACCATTTGCAGACTATTGCTATAACTTTGCAGGGATAAAGTATATGTATGTAATCTAGATTGAAACAGATAGTTTAGTAAAACATATATTACCACTCAGGATGCGGAGGCGCTCATTTGGATCATCATCTCCATAGAACCATATTCGGGCATTGCTGGGATGGTAATACTTGCGGTGAAATTCCTGTTAATGCAGTTCAAGAAAAAAAAAACCATCATAATTAAAAGAACTGGTAGTTATTTTTAATCACCTGAGATAAAAATGCTGAGAAGATATAAATGTTTCTGGGGAAAAAAATGTACAATTTTCTCCATAATGCTATATATACTCGGATAAAACAGAAATATTAGCAGACACAAATAATAATAAATATATATTTTAATTGCTTTAAGTTTTTGGAATAGTCAGTCCTTGACACGAGATGAGAGCCTCTTCAACCAAGCGGTCAAGAGTTCCTGGTAAATAGGTTAATCAAGCCACTCTTACTCATCCAATTAGATCAAAATTCCAGACCACAGTATGGGCGTACCCTTACTTCATCTATACTTCAATCCCAAAGGCTTGAGCTTGAGGAGATGAGTTATAAATATCAATAAAAACCATTTTTGGACTTTTTCTAATAATTTAAGCTTTTGAAATAATTAGTCTGTTAGTGACACAAACACTGAAAAAATGTCAATGTGAAAATTAGCACAACCTCTATAAATTACATTAATTTTTCAACATGATTTTGCAGAACATACCTTAAATTCTTCAAAAGTCAATTTGGGTATGACTTTGGGATCACCTCCACTGTCAACACCATAGGTATTGTCAGGGAAAAGAGCCTGCACCAAAATTACATGCAATAACAATGAATATAGACAAAATAAATCACCAAAAGAACTCAATAAATAATCTCATAACAAGTTAAAATAAAACTTGATATTGACAATCTTTTGAATAAAAGTGTAGATAAAAGAATATGCAATAATTCATATTTGTAGTCAACACAACGCATAGTTCTTTTAGATAAAAGAATTTACTGTAGAAAAGAGAGCAAAAGCAACAATAATACAAAGAAAAACTTTATAAAATCATATTATCTGACAACATTATCGCAACCAGCGAGTCAACAGATATTTATGAAAGAAAGAGAAGGTTTAGGCAGTCATGATGTGTGACTGAGCTTTCTGAACTATTGTAATTAAATGGTGGATACAATCAATCTCCCAAAGCCAATGAGATATGGAAAAGAAAGAGAGAGAGAGAGAGAGAGAGAGAGAGAGAGAGAGAGAGAGAGAGAGAGAGAGAACAAGCTGCTAAGAACTTGCCTGTTGAGCAGTCCGTCCTAGTATATTATCAGGTTGAGAATAGACACCCTTCATCTCATTAAATACGACACCTGGAGTATTGAGAAGAATATCATTTAGAAATAATTGAAAAGCACAGAAAGAAATTAGACATCAAAGCATAAAGGCCTGAAGTAGTAGAAACAGATATTGGCAACCTTTGTAACTGATGTCTTCTGATGGATCATTGAGCTCAAAGTGCCAACCCTCCTGTTGGAAGGTCTGAACGTCCTCCACACATCTAGGAAAGAAAACAGCATCCAGGTACACGTCAACCAAATTATAAAAATCCTGTTTACACAGATAAGAATCTTGTCGTATTAGTTCAAGCAACGAATTGAAAATAAAAACTCAAGAAGTATAATAATCAATCTATTGACTTACCTTGGCATTTGTGGAAGCAACTGGGTAACATGTCCTATCAGGATAGGTGAATGCATTCAGGAAAGTGTGTAAGCTTCCTTTTAATAATTCAACAAAAGGTTCCTTTAAAGGATATTTTCTTGATCCACATAATACGCTATGCTCCAATATGTGGGGTATACCAGTGGAATCTTTCCTGCATTAACAAATAAACAACAGCTTCACAAAATATCCTGCATCCAACGGTTGCTGAAGAAATGAAGAACACTGCTTACAATTTCATTACTTTATTGTTAGTATAGCTACCTATATGATTTAGTCATGTTGTAGACAACTGACATTCACAGACAATAGTATGTTTCCGCAGTCAGAAGTAGTAATAGTTTCTTTTTCTCCTGTTTTAGTGAAAATGTGGTAATAAAACCTTTGATCAACAGAAACTTCAAAATTGCCATAAAATTCAGAAAATAGTCCTCTTTTGTAACTAAACAAGCCCATCTAAAAAACGTCATCTAAAATTATACAAATGTGTGTGCACTTCTTCCTATAGTTGTTTTACAAATCAAAAGAACTTTCTGGATTATACAACTCAAAACGTGAGAGTTGAGACCTTTCTCTAAACTTTTAACCAATGGTATTAAATGACTAGAGCTCCTTTAAATATCCCTCATCAATACAAAAGATTTCGTGGAATGCAAACACGCAGTTTCACTTCTAAAGAACCATATAAAACTATAAATCACGAACTACATGGATACTTACGGAGGAGTACGGAAAACAATGCCAAACACCTTATTCTCATCATCATTTGAAACAGACATAACCTCAGCACCAGTCTTCTTATGCCTGAAAAGCACTGCTTTTGATTTGCATTCAGGAATAAACTCTTCCGAGACCTTCTCAAACCCCAATTTTTCCGAAACTTCATCCTTCACTTCAGCAAATTCTAAACCCACAAAACCCATTAAAAAAAAAAGCTCCAGTTAAACACTTACGGGTCCAGCAATTCCAAATTTCATAATGAACAAAAGAGAAGTAAGGCATATAAGTATATATGAGCGAGAAGAACCAGTTTACCTGGAGACGATGGAAATGGAGGTGAGGCAACAGCTCGAGGAGAGACAGCAGAGAAATGCTTCCTGAAATGAAGCGACGAAGATGGAAGAAGAGTCGCCGATGGGACCAATCTGCTGTGGCGGCGGAGCACAGAACGTCTGGTGGAGAAGGAAATCGAGCGGCGACGGCAAATTGGAACCGAAGAAGAAGAAGAAGAAGAAGAGCGAGAAAAGAGAAGGACGGAAGGAGAAGAGCGAGAGAAGTAGCGAGAAGATGAAGATAGAGAACGAAGTAAAGCGGCTCTCTCCATGGATAACACAGAGAGAAGAGAAGAGAAGAGAATCTGGGTTTAGCAGTTGGAAGATGGAAATGCTAATCCAAAGGCATTGATTGATATTATTAGTGTCAAAAAAGAAAATACGAGAAAATTAGGGGGAAAAAAGGAAAATCCAAAGGCATTGATATTATTCAAGTGTCAAGAATGAAAAATCTTTTAAGCACTGGTGGTTCTCTGATTGCCAGGTTTTTCTTTGCATCAGATGTGTGTTCTTAATTTTTCTTTTTTTCCTTTACGTGTTTTGATTTTTCTCTGTGTTCTGTATTTTTTGTTTTTGTTTTGTTGTAAATGAGAAATTAAGCATTAACCTTGTGGGAAATTTTTTTTAACAAAATATTTAGGTGAGAAATTAAGCATTAACCTTGTGGGCAATTAAATTGTTTTTGTAGTGATTGGCCCAAGTGGTAAGCGACTTGGTGCTGCTTAAACAAGGTCCCGTGTTCGAGTCCTTGTGAATGTAATTACAAAAATTAAATTGTTTTAAAAATAATCGGGAAAAGAACTATCTTTAAATTTTATATCAAATTTTAATTCCGTCTCCATTTTTTTTTATGTTAGTTTCATCCCCAACTTTTTATATTTTGGTCAATTTTATTTTTTAACTAACTTCTTTCAATAAATTAACAATAAACTTCATCATATTTTGTTGAGTTTTTTTTTATCAATTTTATATTATGTATTCACATTATATTCGTCGTTAAGGAAAAAAACAAAAACAAAGAAAAAATTGGATTAGATAATTAAATAAGAAGTTGAGCACATTTTCTACCAATTGCATTAGATAATTAAATAAATTCTGACTTAGTTTAAAAATCATGTTGGAGTTGCTATTAATAGAGAGTTAGGACTTAGGACCAAGGAAAAAAAATTGGACCAAAATGTAAAGGTTTTGAAGACAAAAATTCATAGTAAATAAACTCTGGGGATAAAAATGGAAATTAATAAAATTTGGGACAAAAATTACTTTTACCATTTTACGTATACATACATATATATATATATATTTATATATATATTGGGTTAAAGTTTAAACCATGGATTTCGAGTATATAAAAAAAAAAAAACCATGGATTTCCCTCGTATAAAACATATTTAAGAATATTTTATAATTAGCTGAATTTTCATATCTTGTATAAATTTTTACATTAATCCGAAAAAAATGTGGCTTTTTGTTCATCATTTTGTTTTTATTTTATTTTCTTTTTTGATCAAAGGGTCATTTTAGTCCTAAATGTATATCCTAATGTTTATTTCGGTCCTTTATGTTTCAAAATATTCAAATTGACCCTAATAGTTGGTAAAATGTTTCATTTTGATTCCAAACTATTGAATTTGATCATATTTCTCTCATATCTCATTTCAAGTTTAAAGGACTTATTATAAGTAACTCGTAACTCTAAATTCGTTGTATTCAAACTTGAAACAAGAGAAATATGATTAATTTTACTTGTTTGACCGTGAAACTAGCAATATACTTTCAAGAAGGATTTGACATCGTTTGCTGACGATCCCAACTCGATAAAAAAATTACTCTTTGAGAACAATATGTAGGTTGTAGCTCTAAACACGTCATATTCGAACTTGAAACGAGATAAATATGATCATATCCAATAGTTTGGGACCAAAATAAAACTTTTTGTAACATTTAGGACCAATTTAAACATTTTGAAACATAAATGACCAAAATGAATATTGAGGCAAATATTTAGGACCAAAATAACCTTTTAACCTTGTTTTTTTTTTGTTTTGGTCAGATTTGATCACCATTTTTTTTGTCATTTAGTCATGTTTTGGAGAAATTATATATTTTTTTTGTAATAGGTGCATCGCCCGAGGCAAATTAACCGTTATGTTCCCGGCCCATTTTTGTAGCCCATTGTCACATTACATTAGATTTTGGGCCTCAACTTGGGCTATCAACAACAACAAGTCTTCAAATCCGATTTCCATTAAATATCCAAAAATAGAAAGATATGATTTCCACCTACCAAAAAAAAAAAAAAAACTGATTATATTTCCCAAGTAAACTTGTTGGGTCCGTTTGGTACAAATATTTTAGATGTAAAGTAAAATGTTTTACATTGGGAAAGGAAAAGAATGAGGGAAAGTAAAGTAGATAAAATGTTTGAAAGTTGTTTGATATGAAAAAAATATTGAAGGGAAAGTAAAGTAGAGAAAAAATTATTATTATCATAATGCCCCTCATTATCACCTAACAATGGGGCTAAAATATAATTTTACCCAAAAAAAATTTCTCAAGTTTTGGGCACACAGTGGGGTCAAAATTCAATTTTACCCAAAATTTATGTTGGCCCCACTTTCCCTTCGTAAAGCTGAAAAGCAGAGTATATTGAATGTAAAAAAAGTATACTGTTCATTGTAATCACTTTTACAATGGAAAAAGCTTTACATGAGTTTAAAAATTAAACCAAACAAAATAATTGTTGAGAATCTGTGTTATTTTACGAGGGAAAGTTGCTTTCCCTTGTACCAAACGGAGCCGTTATCATTTAACTATCATATCCATAGTTTAAAAACTTAGTAATCATCTTATTGCTTCGTATTTACCAAGTTTAGGGTGCATCTTCTTTGTGGAAATGTCCCACATCATTATTCCTAAAAATATAAATATTGAAGGCTCTTTTATTTGCTAGAGATTGTGCTAGTGTTTGGGGCTATTTGCAAAGATTTTTCAGGATTGGTTGTGGATGGTTTTAGTGACCTGATTTCCTCTTAATTCACCTCCATTTATGTTTGAGGCTTTAGCTTTAATTAAGACATGCTCTTTGATTAAGGAAATTAAAGCCAATTAATTTGAAGCACTAATTAATTTGAATTAATTGCTTGGAGTTAGTGCAAGTTGTTAACAAAAGAGGTCCTAGAGTCTAAAATTTAATGAAAATTTTGGCTAAAATACTATTTTAAGTCTCTAACTATTAATTTTCTATGTGTTTTTTATTAGTATGAGAGGGACTAAACCGTGATTTCAAAACAATTTTAAGAACTAAAAAGTAACTTTCAACTCACACAGAATTGTTCTTTTCTCCTTCTTTGTTCTTGAATGAATGAATGAATGAATCAAGCAACAAAGGCCCAGCGACACCCACTGGAATTTGCACATAACCCATCGGCATTTCACAGCACTGCCCTAAAATTGAATCGTAATCAAACCCATCCGACAGCAAAGACTGAAGAGATCTCCCAGTCATTCTCTGCAAGGCCTCGTGTCGAATCGTGAGAGGCACGTGCGATGAAAGACTGAACGAAATCAATGCCGAAGAAGCCATGGAGGTAGATAAAAGAAGCGATGAGGGAGACAATCGCGGCGATCTCAGATAAGGTAACGACGTGAAGCGGTGTGGAGTTTCGGATCTTGTCACGCCAGCGGTGGAGCAAGTAGTAGGCGACGGAGAACAAAAGAGTGAAGAAAAGAACAATTATGTGTGAGTTCAAAGTTACTTTTTAGTTCTTAATTGTTTTGAAATTACGGTTTAGTCCCTCTCATATTAATAAAGAATTAAATGCATAGAAAATTAATAGTTAGGGACTTAAAATAGTATTTTAGCCAACATTTTCAATAAATTTTAGACTCTCGGACCTCTTTTGTTAACAGAACAAACCACATGGACCCTATCTAAAAATGGGTCAAACCACAGGACCCTTTTGTGTAATTTTAAAAAAAAAAAACTTTATAGCTAGCAAATGCAAGAGGTAAGAAAGTGTGCTTTAATTTTGCAACTAATAACATTTTGAATTCATAACGTTGATATCTATTCATGCTATTGGTGTTACATTGTTTCAACTTCGATCCTTCTTCATGTTATTTTTCTTTCGTGTTTTTTTTTATGTTTGTTCTTTCTTCGTTTCTTGTTTATGTTCTTTTTCGGGTTCGGGTATGGGGATTAGACTACCCAATGGGTATGGGTATGGGAATTGATTTTGATACCCGCTCACATATGGGTATGGATACGGGTATCATAGTACCCTACCCATGATCCTCCCTACTCATGTGTCGTTTTGCCGCGATACAATTATAGTGATTGAAGACTGGGAAAACGTAACCCGTAGGGCATTATTATATTGAAAATTATGAATTATTTTTGTCCAGTTAGATTACTTTTGTCGTTAACTTTTGGTATTTGAGAATTGAGAGGGACTTCTATCTTATACGTCGCCTTAATTTGAAAGCTTCCAATTCCCTTTTTCTCCATTGACAACAAATAATAATACAACAAAAGCCTAAGAAACGTACCACCCAAAGAGAGTCTTCAATTTTTGGTAGGTTTCGGGAACCATTTGATTTTTAATTTTAGGCAAAACACCCTTTCGTGCCTCTAACGTTTGCGGTGATTTTCAGTTATGCCCCTAATGTTTCATTTGTGTCAGTTGTGCCCCCAATGTGAAACGTTAGTTTCAATTATGCCCCCAATTTCAATCATTCACAAAAACAAACACCATTTTTGCACGATTTGAGCTCGATTTTGATCAGATTTTATATGGGTTTTAATTTTCGGACATTACAAACTTGATTCCTTGGATCAATTTCAAAGATTAAGTTAAAATAGCCCCAAATCCGAAGAAAATCGGACCCGATGAACCCCAAAAAGGACCAAAACGAAATGCAGCAAAACGAAGCATTTTTCTCAAAATTTCCATGTTCAAAATGATCCTTAGGAGTCGAAAATGAGTACCTATATGAAATCTGATCAAAGTCGAGCTCAAATCGTGCGAAAATGGTGTTTTTTTTGTGGATGATTAAAATTGGGGGCATAATTGAAACTAACGTTTCACATTGAGGGCACAACTGACACAAATGAAACGTTAGGGACATAACTGAAAATCACTGCAAACGTTAAGGGCACGAAATGGTGTTTTGCCTTAATTTTATTCCAATTTCACTTCCCATCTCCACAACTTACGTCTAATCTTATCTTACCTCATTCTACAATAACCACTACTTTTATTCACTTGGAAGTGCTTACAATTTTACAATTTAATTCAATTTTTAATGTAAAAGATGAAAATTTAAAGTTACTATATATAACCCACCCCACAAAATTTTCAGATTGAGTATTGGTATTAAAACTTATTTATTTATTTTATGTGAAGTAGTAGTTGATAAGATGGATTTAGATTGTTCTAACTTCTAATTATAAGTAATTGTATGACTACAATCATTTTTTACGTCATTTCTATATCTTTCTATCAAAATTTTTAGGATAAATTACACTTTGATATTCTATTCTATGAACAGATTTCACCTTGTTATCTTGTTCTTTCAAAAGTGACACTTTAATACCTTATTCTTTGCATTGATTTTAAATTTTTCATTTATTTTATATTAATCTTACATATTCTTATTATTTTTCACTTTGAGTCTCAAATTATTATTGAATATGATTATATTTATTTGATTATCTCATTTCAAGTTTGAAAGTGAGGAGTGCATATTTACAAGTTTCTTTTTTATGAATCATTTCTCTATTTGGTTACAATCATTAGCAAATGAAGTTAAATTAAATTCTGAAAGTGCAAGTTAAAGTGTTCATATATCTTTTATTTTAAGTTCAAATTCAAAAATGCAACTAGTTTAAAAGGGATAGCACTTTAGTCTAAAGTCAGAACAGGCCTCTCGGCTCAAAGAACATTTAAGAGATTCTTACAAATAACTTACCAAATAAAACATCAATAGATTATTATCTTATATTATATGGCTCCACCTTTCATGGTTGGTCAAAATTAGCTAATTAAAAAAAAAAGAAAAAAAAATCACTACTCTCTCACCCCACTCACTCTCCTCACTTCTTTAAAAATTAAAAAAATGCAAAAAAACAATTAAAAATCAAAAAATGCCACCACTCTCTCCCCACTCACTCTCCCCATATGAGGTAATTACAAATTGGTCCTAAACATTTTATTTATTTTAGATGAGTCGTACATATTTTTATAATTTCTCAAATGAGTCCCAAACTTACTCTTTTATCAATATAAAAATTTAATATAATCTTTAACTTTAAATCAATTCAAATGTACGGACACGCCAAGCCCCTAGTTTATTATTATACATCAAACGTAAAGCTTCAAGGACACTCGTTCTTATTATTCAATCGGTTGGCGATTATGATAACTACAAATATGATTGAACATTCCAATCATCATATATATATATATATGCCATAAATATTTTTCATGGTTATTCATTAATGGCTGATCATCATAATAATATACATAATCATTCTTTAATCTTGGTTGAAAAAGGCAACAAGCCTATTAAGCAAAGCCAAGGCATTCTCGCACGTTGGATTGTAGAGATGAAACACATGATTCTCATCCACGGCTTCCATGACTTCCACGTGTCCCTCCCACTCACTCTTCTCCAAAATTTCCTTATAATACCATCCTCTATCTTTCAAAAAATCTTTTTCCGCCACACAAACCAACACTCTCTTACATCCCAACTTCCCCAATTTCGGATCCTTTTCCGGGTTCAGAATCGGGTCATCGGATCCCCTCGTCATCGGATACGAGAATCGCCACAGCTCATCCGCAAACCTTGTTGTCTCCGATGGCAGCTCCTTCTCTGCCCCGACCCGCTCGGATCCCCAGAAGTACGGGTGGATCAGGACGGCTCCGATGATATTTAAACCGGGTAATCCCTCTGACCCGACCCGAATTGCCATATGATGGGCGATGTTGGCTCCGGCGCTGTCGCCGGCGACAAAGACCCGGTCCAGGTCAGCGTGGCGGTTGAGCCATTCTTCAGCTCCGGCGCCGCCGTGGTGGGAGGCGATCCATTTGAGGGAGATCCATGAGTCGTCGTGGGCGGTCGGAACCGGGTGTTCGGGCGCCCGGCGGTAGTGGACGGAGACAGCGATGACGTTGGACGCCGAGACGACGTCGTTGAGGTGGCTGTGGTAGTGAGGGGAGTAAGGGGTTTCCACGACGAATCCGCCGCCGTGGAAGTATACGAGGACGGGGAGTTTTCGGGTCGGGTCGGGTATTTCCGGGAGATAGAGTCGGGCGGAGATGGAATATTCCGGTGAGATCACGACGTCTTTGGATTGGACGTTGGTTTTGGGGTCAAGGGAAGGAGGAACGACGTCGTTTCCCATGAGTCTCTCAATTCGACCATCTTTGTAAACTTTAATAAAGGGAGAGAAATCGTGAGCTACTTCTTCGGTGGATTCGGAAGCCATGGAAGAAGTGAAAATTGAAGAAAGAGAAGTGAGAGAAATGAGAGTATGTAATGGTATGGTGATGACTGAAGAAAAAGATATTTAAAGTATGAAATTCAGAATTATTTATTCTCCAAAAAGAGAAGATTGTCAATATATGATTAATTAATTATGTAATATGAAATTTGGGAGTAACAATTGCCAAGAAGATTCCGTGCACCATGACTTTTTTATCCATTGGGCTGATTTTGGCATCAGACGTGACATATAGGTCCTCCAATCAATTTCTGTTCAACCAATCTAAAGAGTTGATTGAATAATCTGATTTTGAAAACTACTATTTTGATTCTAAAACCCATAATAAAATAAGTAAAAGAAATTTTTAATCACTTAATTTTATATTAATTTTTAGTTCTATCTTTTAACATTTATTTACGATTAATTTTATCTTTAAAATTTTTTTTTTTTTCATAATTTAAACTCAAACTGAATATTAAAATGGTTAAAAGGTCAGATCATTGGTTCAATCGTGATCGAGTTAATAATTGAACCAATTAAATTTAACTATATATATACTTTTAGTAAAAATATAAAAAATAGTGACATGTAATGTAAAATGGTTAAGAATTAAAATTTAAATTTTAACTTAGATTTAATAGTTTTTTACAATGTTGTCATCATTATCATTAGCGGTGAGTTTTGCAAACTGTCACTATATATTGTCTATGTATAGCAATGGTTTGCGATATTGCCGCTATTATCTTTAGTGGTGATTGCACAAACTGCTGTTATTATCTCTATTGGTGACTTTACAGACTATCCCAATTGTTTAGAGTAGCGATTTCTCAAACTTTCATTAGTGATTTTTAGTTGCGGTTTGCAATACTGTCATTTATTATTTTTAGCAGTGATTTTGCAAACTATCATTATTGTCTTTATAAAACATAAAAATATATTACTTATTTCACTTATTATCTATAATTCTCTCTACAAACTTAGCCGTAGTTAGTATTTATTTTAATTTTCAACTTATCAAACGAAAAATAAAAGGATCCTAATAATTATCTTTTATTTTCATTTCTCGATCCAAATTAAATTATTAGCCATGCCCATATATATTGTTAGTGAATAATGTTAAACTTGTTTTTTTTTTCTTGTCCTGAATATCGCAATTTCGTTATTACCATTATTCTTGTATAAATGTCTCAATGTCTAGATGGAGTTATCGTGCATGAATAGATTGAATTTTATGGAAAATACTCAAATTGAACTTCATATAATAATGTTAGTTCTATTTTTATTTTATTTTGATTCTCAATAATTTAATAGTTTTTAACAAATTAATGTTATGTGTCGAATCTAATAAAATTAATCCTACATTTTTTTATAATTTCTAAACTTACAACAAGTGAGAATAAGGTTGAATCTACATGACATGATGACTAAATCTAAATTCAATTAAATAATCAAGACAGAAATAGACATCGTAAATTAAAGTTTGAATAATGAAAAATCATAAAGTGAGTGAATGAAGGACGAAAATGGATATCATATTTCAATTAACTAAAAAACAATAAAACAGATTTAAGAAATTCAATTCCAAAAACATCTAACTAAGTTGTGTATTATAAAATCTAATTGTCTCTCTAGTGTAAAGCTCATCACGTGATTATGGTTATTAAACGAAAATGGCTATGTTTTAATTTGGTTGAGGAAGCTAACAAATTGCTTCAGTTGTATTTTAGCCGTCGGTTTCTCAGGAGCCATTAGATGAAACACGTGGTTTTCACTTTCTGCTTCCACCAAATCAATTGATCCTTTCCATTCACTCTTCTTCAACGCATTGTAATAATCCCTCCCTCCCTCTGCATAAAAATCCTTCTCCGCCACCATCACCAACACTCTCTGACAACCTAGTCGTCTTAGATTTGGATCCTTTGTCGGATTTATCCTTGGATCCTCCGGCCCACCCATTGTTGGAAAAATAAACTCCAACATCTCATCTCTCTTCCCATTCCTAAACGACGGATGGATTAGGACGATGCCGACTAGCTTCGACCCAGACATATCGTCGAACCCGATCCGCATAGCCATGTTGTGTGCGATCATTGCCCCAGCGCTATCTCCAGCAAAGTACATGCGTGTGAAATCCGCATGGTTGTTGAGCCAACGCTCTTTGCCGTGGCCGTTGGAGTGATCTAGGGCCCATTGGATCGCGGCCCAAGTGTCATCGTAGGCAATGGGGAGAGGGTGCTCGGGGGCTAACCTGTAGTTAACAGACAAAATGACAACGTTGCCATCAACAGCGACATTGTTCATCTGGTGGTGGTAGTTGTCGTTAAATGCAGAGCCGACACAGAACGCGCCGCCGTGGATATAAACCAATAAGGGGAGCTTCACAGCGGTGTCTGTTGCGATGATTCTAGGGAGGAAAAGGCGGGCGGATAGGCCGGTTTGTGGGTCAATGGTGATGTCTTTGGATTGAACGGTGGTGAGAGGATGGATTCCAGCGATAGTGGTATCTGTTCCAATGAAGCGTTCAACACGACCATCTTTGTAGAGACGCAACCATGGAAGGAATTCGCGGTGGATTTCATTGTTAGGGTTTGACATGGGAACCATGGAAGGAATTCTTGGTGGATTTTATTCTTTGTAGACTTTAATCAAGAGAGAGAAAATGTGAGCTACTATTCTGATGGATTCAATTGGAAGCCATGGATGGAGTGGAAATTGAACAGAGAAGTGAGAGTGTGCAATAGTATGCAGTGAAGAAGAAGGTATTTAAAATCTAAGAAGATATTCAGTGTTAATTATTCTCAAAAAGTAGAAGATTTTGTAAATATAATTAATTAATTATGTAGATATGAAATAAGGCTATAAATATTAAGAAGATCCTATGGACCAGGACTTTGATTTGGAGCCTAGAT
This sequence comes from Chamaecrista fasciculata, assembly GCA_003254925.1. Lineage (NCBI taxonomy): Eukaryota > Viridiplantae > Streptophyta > Magnoliopsida > Fabales > Fabaceae > Chamaecrista > Chamaecrista fasciculata. The sequence goes on from QANZ01020176.1 coordinate 256,626, forward strand.
CCCCCTTTTCTTTTCCTTTCCTGTATTCCATATATAGAGAAGTAGCTCTTTGGAAATAAACAATGCTTCCTTTATCTGTGTTAGGCCATGTTCGCCCATAATAGAAATCTCTCCCTTTCCTTTTCCACCGAAGATGGTTCTCCACCAAATCATCCTAACACTGCCTTCCCACATCGGTCACGTTGTTCATCGTAATTGCAACTCCTCGTAATTATGTGGGAGTGTGATTCTCCTAAAAATGTATACTCGTTACACTCTAATATCTCTACTATCATAACAAGTATCGTCGTGTACATTACTATCATCGCCTTCAACTTTGCCATATATATTAGTAATTCTTATCAATATGTAAATAATGCTGATGAATGCATGAGATTGTATGTATATGACATCCTCTAAATATCTCAACCGCCATAATCGCTTAACTGGTTTAACCTCCAAGACACTCTTCTTTCTCTTAACATCTTTATATCTATAAAGTAGCTCTTTAGCTCTATGGAAAGGTACACACTCTCATTTTGTCACTTTGAGTTCCTCTCTCTCTCTCTCTCTCTCTCTCTCTCTCTCTCTCTCTCTAACATCTCACTAGTTTTGGCATCGGAATAGCTAACGAGGTCCAACTCCCATCGTGCCTTTACTATAGGTTTTCAGATGTTTACCAAAGTCTCCTTAGTTTTGGGTAAGTGCATCATCATAATTATTTTAAATAAAAATAATCTATAATCAATCAAATTTAATCATCAAATTTTAATAAGAATAACATATATTTGTAAATTCATAATTTCTTTATTCTACAGTATACAAATAAAATATACAAAAGCTATAACATGAACAATTTTAAAGGTTATTAAAAGTGAAAAAAAATAGTTTTTCCTTGGTTTTAAAAGATTAGAATATTTTATATTAGGTTTCATGTTATTTATTTGCATTTGGTTCATAAAAGTAACAAAAAAAATCAAAATGTTTTATTTTTTTTAAAAAAAATTGTGATCTAATCGATTTTTTCAAAATCACTCTAAATCACTACTTAATTTGGGTCAACCCAGTATGAGACAAGTTATGGCCAATTTGAAATAGTCCAATAATCCAAACCAATCTTTAGTCTATGGTCTCAATTAGGCTAGTTCGATTTTCATGACATTCACGATGACATAAAGTTATCTTTTTTGTATTGTTATTTTCGGGAAAAAAAGATGGTTCTATTTTGTGGACGAAAAGGAAAATCGTTTAGTGAAATAGGAAAATTAAAAGAGTAATGCATATTGAAGAAGTCACGAAAATCAAAAGTCTAGATTCATATGTTGGGGAATGGATCCTCTACCGTATTTTTTTTGGTACTGTATGTGCTGTCCGAAAATCTAAACCATCCATCAGATCTGAAGGTCCATTTTGTGCCATCTGTCCCAATTTTTTTTTCTGCAATTTCACGGGATCTTTTTCACTCCAAAGCAAACTTTCTAATTTCATTCCCTTTCATTGCCTCGCCATTCACATCTTTATTTTTGTCGTTGTCGTTCACGTCTCTGTCTCCGTCGCCGTTGTTCAAATCTCCGTCTCCGCCGTTGTTGTTCACGTTTCTGTCTCCACCGCCGCTGTTAACGAAAAATTGAGATTTCATGACTTGATTGAGGATATGATTGTGATCCACACCCACAAGATTAACAAAAAAAAAATTAAGTCTGTGAGATGATGAGAGGTTGTAATTAATTAAATGGGTTAAGAGAAGGCAATGAAGAGTCTGAAAATGCTGCTTTGGAGTGAAAAAATAAGGTGGGATGAAAGGAAAAAAAGTTGTGACACGTGGCATGAAATGGGTCATTAGATCTGATGGATGGTTTGGATTTTCTAACAGTAAAGACAACACCTAAAAAATATGGTAGAGGATCCATTGCAATTATGTTGTTATTCAGAGAATTTGATCTATTTGAATTTAATGCATTTCAAAAAAGTCTTGTAGTTAACTCAAGTAAGATCTTAATTATGACAATGAAAGCAAAATCTCTGTATAGGATATGTGAGAATACACACACATTAGTGGGACATACAATTATCATTTATTGATATTATATATTAAAATAATAGAAAATAGAAAAATGGAAAGTTTGTAATCTTTTTAAAAACTTCAAATTTTTTTATTATATTTAAAATAATATAAAAAATAATGAGAAGTTCTTTAAATTGTTTTATTATTATCTATTTTTATATACTTTATATAAAATATTAAGGTAAATTATAAGGAAAGTCCTTGTGATTTGGAGTAATTAGATATTGGGTCTCTGTGGTTTAAAATGTGCCAAAATTAGGCTTGAGGTCTACTCTGCTAGCAGAAAAGGTCCACGTTGTATATTTCTATCAAAAAATTAACGATCTTTTTATCAAGATTTGATCCCTTCTTTTAATATTTTTTTTTATTCAAGTCCTTAATTCATTTCAGAATAGTCTAAAAAATTTATCATTTTTATTAAACATATCTTGAAAGCTACAAAACAAAAGTAAAATTAAAGGTAAACTTGTGGTGACTTTTCTGGACTATTCTAAGATGAATCAGAGACCGAAAGAAAATCTTGAAAAAAGTGGTGAAATCTTGATAAAAATACTAGAATCCATTCATTTTTGGACATAAATATATCACATTGACCATTTTTGCTAACAGAATAAACCTCAAACTCGATTTTGATACTTTTTAATCACATGGACCTAATGTCCTGATCTCTAATTACATCAAATCACAGAAACTTTCCTTATAATTTACCCAAAATATTATTCTACCATGTATGATTTTAAATATCTACTACTAAAATATCTCAAAATCATATATATAATATAAATATAAATATAAATATAGATACAATTGCAAAAAATTTTGACTTGTAATGAGAAAAAATTATAAATTTCATTCCGCTATTGGTATAGAGATTTTGTTACTAAATGATGGGAGTATTTCTATATACGTTTATTAAAACTTAAAGCATGCTCTAATTTTCTTTTTTTCAAATATTTTCTTCAGTACAATAATGTTTTCATTTTCATTACATGAACAAAGTACAATTTGAAAAGTCGAAAATACCCCTGCATTAATTTAGAACCACTGTCTGGTAATGTCTACGCACCAAGGTTTTAAAAACTGGACCGGGCATTCAACCGCACGAGATAAGAGTTCAAGGTTCAATCGGGGTTCGATCAAGGTCCAACCGGTAGCAAATAATTTAATTAAAAATAAAAAGAAAAGCTTATAAATGATAAAATTCTAATTCCAATAGTGTAAATATAGTCAACTTTCATAATATTCATCAATATAATATCATCAAGTGACATTTTATGATCACTTTCGCTATCAAATTTTGGTTTATAATCAACATTTTCTAACATTTTACCCATAATTATAAAAAAAGAAAAAAAAGAAAAATAAATAAATAAACACATTAGGACCTAGGAAGCACGAACACGGGACACAAACACGTCGACACGCCAAATTCTTAAGTTTACAGGACACGACATAGCATATATATATTAATATTATAATTTCAAGAAGAGACAAAATGAAAATAATTAGAAATTCATAAATACTTATAAAATCTTCAAAAATTGCAAATGATGTCATATATAGGTTCGTACTCCATATTCAAAAAATCATAAATGAAGTAATTTTTCTATACATTACCAAAACATGTACTAGAATCTAATAAGCATTTATAAGTAAACAAGAAGAATATTTCCTGAAGAATCTAGTTGAAAAGTCATTTAAAGATCAATTTCATTGTGTCCTCCACTATTGTTGTTGCCTTCATCAGTAAATATAACCCCCTCCAACTCTGGTTCATCAGCATATATATATTAATATTATAATTTCAAGAAGAGACAAAATGAAAATAATCAGAAATTCATAAATACTTATAAAATCTTCAAAAATTGCAAATGATGTCATATAAAGGTTCGTACTCCATATTCAAAAAATCATAAATGAAGGAATTTTTCTATACATTACCAAAACATGTACTAGAATCTAATAAGCATATATAAGTAAACAAGAAGAATATTTCCTGAAGAATCTAGTTGAAAAGTCATTTAAAGATCAATTTCATTGTGTCCTCCACTATTGTTGTTGCCTTCATCAGTAAATATAACCCCCTCCAACTCTGGTTCATCAAACGGCGACGAGCGATGGTGAACGACGATGACCAATAGTGCACGACAATGAACGACGGTGAACGACGATGAACAGCGATAAACGAATGTGAGCAAAAGTTGCCGAAATAGTTTTCTCGAAAGCGATATGAGAAAACCCAAAATTGATTAATTATGTTAAAAAATGTACATTTAAGAAAAAGTTGGGCCAAAGGCGTGTCCAAGCCGAGTCAAAGCTGTGTCAAGCCGTGTCCGAGCTGCTGAAAACCACTAAACTAACCCGACACGCCGAGACACGTGTCCGTGTCGGACACGTGTCAGACATGCCGACATGCCAAGGATATGGCGTGTCCATGCTTCCTAGATTAGGACGGTTCAACCGGTTCGTCCGATTCTTGGACAATTCTTTGTCTAGCCGGTTTTGGTGGTAGCTCGGACCATCTAATGCCCAGTTCATGGTCCAACCGTTGAAGCTTTATTTATATAATGAAATAAAATGAGTAAGAGGATGAAACCCGCTAATTTATGTCAACTCAATATAAGACAATTTTAATCCGTCTTCAGTTCAAAAAATAAATTTTTAACCCGTTCAAAATAATCCAATAATCTAAACTGACCTCCGCTCTCGGGTTTAATCAAAACGGTCTAATTATGACATTGGTGATGACTGATGAGGTAAGTTCTTCTTTCTATTTTTTTTCTTCGAAGAAAAAGATGCTTGTGTTGCCAAAAAAATCTCTCTCTCATGAGAGTTGAGTTCTCTCTTAAACCCCTCCTCGTGAGGGATCACCTCTCTCTTTCATGAGATATTTCACCCTATTTCATATTAGCGTTATCGGCGGCGCTCTTTTCTGTGTGTCTTCTGCAGCGGTGGTTTTCAAGTTTAGGTGGTTTTCGGTGGTTTTCCTTCCCAGATCTGTGTGCTCTTTGCTCGTGTCCGTGTGTTTTCTGCGGCGGGTTTTGTGGCGGAGGCGTTCTGGATCTGGTCTGGTCTGATTTTTTTTGTGTGTGTGTGTTTCTAATTCTTTAAATGGTTGTAGTTTTAGTTGGATCCTAGAGCCATTAATTTGGCAACTGATTGTCTTGCCAATTTGTGACACGAAGATGAGTCCTCTTGGATGGGTTGCAAACCTCCCACCTTTGTTGATGTTCTTTCTAGTTTTCTTGTCAATGCTAAAGAGAGATTTGATTATTTTGCTGTGTTTTTGTTTATACTATGCTTGACTTTGTCTTGCTTTTGAATGAATTATATTTCAAGAAAAAAAAATGCTTGTGTTTTGTGAATGAGAGGAAAAATCGTTGGTGATATAAGAATCAAAAGTCAAGATTCATACGTACATGTTTAGAGAATTTTGATATACTTGAATTTAATGCATTTCAAAAAAAGTCTTGTACCTCACATAAGATGTTAATTATGACAATGAAAACAAAATCTCAGCGTAGAATATGTGAGAAGAATACACACACTGACAAGGGCTTTTTGACCATTATATATTTTAAAAAATAAAATATCCTTGTTTTATATTTATAATAAAAACATTTCCTAAAATATATTTTCTTTTGCGGCGGTGACAGCTTTTTAAGAAAAATTAATTTGCCACAAGTCGCTGTCAGTGGCAGCGACTTGTGGCAAATAAATTGTATGCAAGTCGTTTCCAGCTGGAACGACTTGCATACAAGCATTTTTATTTAAAGAAAGGCAAAACATCCTTTTGTGCTCCTAACGTTTGCAGTGATTTTCAGTTATGCCCCTAACGTTTCATTTTGTTCAAGCGTGCTCTCAATGTGAAACTAACGTTTCAATTATGCCCCCAATTTTGACTCAATGCCCATGTGGCAATTTTTTTACTTATGTGTCATTTTTTCGGTCTGACGTGGCATAATGACTGGACATTCATATTTTTTTTTCCACCGTGGCATGATGACTGGATTTACATTTTTGAACATAAAAATTGAGTAAACTAGCAAATCAATCCCTGGATTCACATTTTTCATCATCTTCATTCATTTTAGTCCCAAATTCTCAAAATAAAATTGTAAAGTGTCCCAAAACTCTTCCAAACATTTCAATTTAGTCCTTAAAAGTATTAAAACCCTAAAATCTAAACCCCTAAACCCTAACCCCTAAACCCTAAATCCTAAACCCCTAAAAAAACTACTCTCTTGCAATTTGGTCCCTAAATCCTACTTTCCTCTTCACTTTGCCCAGATTTTTCATCATCATCCTCACAATCTCTCCTTCTTCATCCTCTTCCTCTTCCTCACTCTGTCTCTTCCAATCAAATCTGAGAAATTAAACCATCTTCGGCCGACAATGGCGTCTCCGTCGTCCCTCCTAATTCGAAACCCTCGTCGTCGCCTCCACTTCCTAATCCATCTCTCTCTTCCACCGTCGGTCGCGTCCTTGGTCGCCCAATGGAGGACGTCCGTTCAACCTATATCTTCGGCCGCGAGCTAGGTCGTGGTCAATTTGGTGTAACTTACTTAGTCTCTAATAAAGTCACCAAGGAACAATTCGCCTGCAAATCCATTGCTACTCGCAAACTCATCAATCGCGACGATATCGATGACATTCGCCGCGAGGTCCAGATCATGCACCACCTCACTAGTCACTGCAACATTGTCGAGCTAAAAGGAGCTTACGAGGATCGCCACTCTGTCAATTTAATCATGGAGCTCTACGCCGGCGGAGAGCTCTTCGATCGGATTATTGCCAAGGGGCATTATTCGGAGCGAGCCGTAGCGAACTTGTGTCGCCAGATCGTGACGGTGGTGCACGATTGTCACACCATGGGAGTGATGCATAGAGATTTGAAGCCTGAGAATTTCTTGTTCCTCAATAAGGACGAGAGTTCACCTCTCAAGGCCACTGACTTTGGTCTCTCTGTATTTTTCAAGCCAGGTCACTCATTTTGATCCTTATTCCCCTCTTTTATTTTGCTTACTGATACTGATGCAATGTGACAAAACTAGAGTGTTAACTTAAATCTGCTATAGTTGAGTGAGGCTTTGTCTGTATGGTTCTAATTCTATTGCTTGTCAGGGAAAGTTCTGAACTTGGTGGTTTAATTTTGAGAACAGGAGATGTTTTCAAAGATCTTGTTATGCCCCCAATTGGAAGAGACAGAGTGAGGAAGAGGAAGAGGATGAAGAAGGAGAGATTGTGAGGATGATGATGAAAAATCTGGGCAAAGTGAAGAGGAATGTAGGATTTAGGGACCAAATTGCAAGAGAGTAGTTTTTTTAGGGGTTTAGGATTTAGGGTTTAGGGGTTAGGGTTTAAGGGTTTAGATTTTAGGGTTTTTAATACTTTTAAGGACTAAATTGAAATATTTAGAAGAGTTTTGGGACACTTTACAATTTTATTTTGAGGATTTGGGACTAAAATGAATGAAGATGATGAAAAATGTGAATCCAGGGATTGATTTGCTAGTTTACTCAATTTTTATGTTCAAAAATGTAAATCCAGTCATCATGCCACGGTGGAAAAAAAAATATGAATGTCCAGTCATTATGCCACGTCAGACCGAAAAAATGACACATAAGTAAAAAAATTGCCACATGGGCATTGAGTCAAAATTGGGGGCATAATTGAAACGTTAGTTTCACATTGAGGGCACGCTTGAACAAAATGAAACGTTAGGGGCAGAACTGAAAATCACTGCAAACGTTAGTGGCACAAAAGGGTGTTTTGCCTTGAAGAAAAGGCAATTAGTAGTGGAACTTGCGGCACATTCACACCCCATATTTTCGTTTCACCTCTCCCCACCTATGTACAGTATTATAATATAATACATTAAAAGTTATATTATAATATATGTTGATAAAATTTAGGTAAAAGTATTTTTGACATCTCTGAATTATGCACTCATATTTAGTTGCGTCTTTAAAGTTTAATTTTTTTTTTTGTCAATTGTACCCTCCACAGTTTTAATTATACCCCAAAATTTTTGGGAGTCAATTATAGCCCCTACTTTTTTTTTTCTTATATCAATTGTATCCACAATCTTCTCTTTTTTGAGCAAAAGTATAATTGGTACCCCTAACACTTGTGGTCAATTTCAGTTATACTCTCAACATTTTTTTTTTATCAATGATACCCCTAACATTTCACATTTGAGTCAATTATACCCCTATATTAGGGGTTTAATTGATAAAAAATGTGAAACATTGAGGGTATAGTTGACTACAAAGTGAAATATTGAGGGTATAATTGACATAAAAAACGTTGGGGGTACTAAAAGTACTTTTGTCTTCTTTCTTGTGTTAATTGTATCTCCAAATTGGAGGATATTTGGGGGTACAATTGAAACAAATATGAAACATTAGAGGTATAATTGACTAAAAAAACTTTAAGAGTATAACTGAAGGTGAACTTGTACTTTTAGGGTACAATTGACTCAAAACCTAGGAAGCATGGACACTTCATTTTGAAGGCGTGTCGCCGTGTCAGACACGTGTCAGTGCCTGACACTCGTATGACACCGACACGACACATATCTATAAATTTTAGAATATAAATCAATTTTTTGTAATTTTAACATGATAGGCAAGAGAAAATAATAATAGATATGACATATATTATGAATAAAATTGTAATTTTTAATTTTTCATTAAAAATTATGAATATTTAATTATTTATATATATAAATATATGCCGTGTCCGTGTCGTGTCTCGTGTCCGTGTCAGTGTCCATGCTTCATAGCTCAAAACAAACTTTGAAAATATAACTAAAAATGATCATCTACTTTAAAAGTACTAATAATACATTTGCTCAAATTTTATTAAACATATATTGTAATATAACTTTTAATATATTATATTATAATACTATACATAGGTAATACATATGTCAAATTGGGGAGGGGTGATTTGATGTGGTAGGTGGGAGGATGGGGAAAAGAAAATATGGGAGAGTGTGCTGCCAATTGTTTTTCTTAAAAAAATAATATAATGCCCGTATGCAAGTTGTTATAACTAACAACGACTTGCATATAATTTATTTGCGAAGCGACTTGTGATAATTTAATTTTGCTGCAAAAACTGTCCTCACGCCGCAAAAGAAAATATATTTTAGAAAATATTTTTATAAAAATATGAAACAAGAATTATTTATTTTTTAAAATATATAATGGTCATTATGTCCACTGACACGCATATATAAGTGGGACATACAAATATTATTTATAGATATTATATATTAAAATAACAGAAAATAAAATATGAAAAATCCTGTAGTCTTTTTAAAAGCTTCAAAATTTTTTATTATATTTAAAATAATATAAAAAAAATTATGAGAAGTTATTTAAATTGTTTTACTATTATCTAATTTTATATACTTTATACAAAATATTATTCCTACCATCTATGATTTCAAAATATCTACTACTAAAATATCCCAAAATCATATATAATAATATCAATATAAATATAGATGAGTTATATACAAATATGGGTATAATTGTTAAAAATTTGACTTATAACAAAAATTATAAATTTTATTCCGCTATTAATTTAATCCTGCAGTCTTCAGCATAATAAATGTTCTCATTTTATTACATAAACAAAATACCATTTGGCATTTATTCAGAACCACACTGTCTAGAGTCTACGCACCCATCTCTTAGTGAATATGATTATGGGGTGAACTAAAACGACGACGTTTTAAATCTGGTTGAGGAAGCTAACAAACTGATTCAATTGCATCTGAGCCGTCGATTTTTCAGGAGTCATCAGATGAAACACATGGTTTTCACCTTCTGCTTCCACCAAATCCACATTTCCTTCCCATTCACTCTTCTTCAACGCATTATAATAAACCCTTCCTCTCTCCACCAGAAAATCTTTTTCCGCCACCATCACCAGCACTTTCCGGCAACCCAACCGCCGTAGATTCGGATCCTTCGCCGGATTTATCCTCGGATCCTCAGCTCCGGCCATCGTCGGAAAAAGAAACTCCATCAACTCATCGCTCTTCTCGTTTCCAAAGAACGGGTGGATCAGAACGATTCCGGCGAGATCCAACCCGAATAACCCGTCGGACCCGACCCGCATCGCCATATTGTGTACGATGTTCGCGCCGGCACTATCTCCGGCGAAGTATAAGCGCGTGAATTGCACGTGTTGGTTGAGCCAGGGCTCTGGGCCGTGGCCGTTGGAGTGGGCCGTGGCCCACTGGATCGCTACCCAAGTATCGTCGTAAGCAATAGGGAGAGGATTTTCGGGGGCTAACCTGTATTCGACGGATAAAACGACGACGTTGCCGTCGGCGGCGACGGCGTTGAGGTGGTTGTGGTAGCCGGCGTTGAAAGTCGAGGCGACGCAGAACGCGCCGCCGTGGATGTAAACCAACAAGGGGAGTTTCACGGCGGTGTTTGCGGCGGCGATTTTGGGGAGGTAGAGGCGGGCGGTGAGGCCGGTTTTAGGGTCGATTGTGATGTCTTTGGATTGAACGCCGGTGAGAGGATGGGTTCCGGCGACGGTGGTGTCGGTTCCGATGAAGCGTTCGACGCGGCCGTTTTTGTAGAGACGAAACCATGGAAGGAATTCGCGGTGGATTTCGTTGTTAGCGTTTGAATTGGGATCCATTGTTGTGAGTTTGTGAGGGTGATTTTGAAGAGACGAGAAAGCAGAGGTGAGAAATTAAATGGGTTTTGGTGAGTGAAGAAGAAGAAGAAGAAAAAGAAAACGAAGAAGAAAGAAACAAGATAAACGGTTAGTGAGTGAGGTAACTCAAAACGCTTTAGATATTTGCAATTACAACCTGTAATTGAGATATATGGCTATCAAAATAGGTGAGGATTTATGATGTCATTATTAATCTTATAAATTAATTTACGATGGAATCACGGAAACTCAACTATGTAAAATTACGTTAAATAAATTTTGGAAGTTTAATTTTTTTAGAATTTTTTTTATAATATTGGCCAAAAAAAAAAGAAATTTTTTATAATATCTATATAATAATTTTTTGGAGGAAATTAGAAATTATAAAATATAAAGACAAAAAAAAAGTTTGTTTTTATCAATTCAAAATTATATTATATTTATCATCAAATTGACAAATTCAATTAATAACTTAATTTTGTTGAATTTAGAGTTTCTTTTCATCCGGTAGAAAATAGAGGTTTATTGAAGAAATGAGGTCCATTGACGTCATCGTCGCAAAATTCTTGGTAGGTACCTATGTGGGCTCAGCTAACCATGCACACTTATTAATAAAGGACGCAGTTCAAAAAAAGGCCAAAGTCCTATTTTGGTCCCCCAGTTATGCTCTTTGTTCCAAATAGGTCCCCCAGTTATTTTTTGTTCCATATTGGTCCCCCAGTTATGCAAAACTTGAAAAAGTTGGTCCCTCTAACGTTTTCCATCCATTTTACCGTTAAAAAAATAGGAAAAATAAACTTTCATCCCCAAAAGTTTTATTTTCTTATATTAAGGTCCTTTTCTTTTTATAATAGGATCAAAACGTAAGAAAAGAAAGTAAATTAAGATTTTAAGTGAATTTACCCAAAAAATACAAACTCTCTCTCTCTCTCTCTCGTCGACGAGCTTCCTCCGACGGAATGCGAGATCATCCATGGCTCCTTCTCGTCTTGCCTCGACGGCGCGAGATCATCCATGGCTCCTTCCTGTCTTGCCTCGACGGCGCAAACATTCGAAACGGCCCAAACCCACAGTTCATCCCTTCCGCCTCATCGGCGGAGGTCGTCGTCGTCGGCGACGGAGCTAGGACGAGAGGAGTCGCAGTCGGTGGTGGTGGCGAAGAGGGAGTTAGAGTCGTTGGAGCTACCGGAGGAGTCGCGTGCGGCGGCGGAGGAGGACGAGAGGAGGGTTTGGAGCATGTTGATGTGAGGGGAGAGATGGAGAGGTAAGAGCTGGCCGTTGTAGAAGAGGTCGTCGGCGGCGGCGGAGGAGGCGAATTTGTGGGGGGAGACGGCGGAGCTGGAGAACTCGAAGTTGTAGGAAGAGGACAGCGACGGAGGAAGCGTGAATGACTTCGTCGTCGTCGTCGTGTGTCTCGGCGGTTTCGTGTTCGCCATTTTTCTGGTTTGAGTTGAGAGAGAGAGAGAGAGAGAGAGAGAGAACTGGACGAGAGAAAGAGAGATTTTTTATATTTTTTGGGTAAATTCACTTAAAATCTTAATTTACTTTCTTTTCTTACGTTTTGATCCTATTATAAAAAGAAAAGGACCTTAATATAAGAAAATAAAACTTTTGGGGATGAAAGTTTATTTTTCCTCTTTTTTTAACGGAAAAATGGATGAAAAACGTTAGAGGGACCAACTTTTTCAAGTTTTGCATAACTGGGGGACCAATATGGAACAAAAAATAACTGGGGGACCTATTTGGAACAAGGAGCATAACTGGGGGACCAAAATAGGACTTTGGCCTCAAAAAAATTAGGCTTAAGTGCAATTTTAGTCCCTTAACTTTCGTAAAGGTCTCAATTTGGTCCCCTAACTTTTTTTGTTGCAATTTTGGTCCCCTAACTTTCGCAAAGGTCTCAATTTGGTCCCCTAACTTTTTTTTGTTTCAATTTTGGTCCCCTAACTTTCGCAAGGGTCTCAATTTGGTCCCCTAACTTTTTTTGTTGCAATTTTGGTCCCCTAACTCTTGAAAACATCTCACTATTGGTCCCAAGTGTACTTCCAAGTCATGAAAACGTCTCTGCATAATGATCCTTTTTTAATCCACTTCACCCATATTTGTCATGTCATCAGCCAACTCAGCCTGTCAGATCGGCACTAACGACAGATAATGGATGGAAAAAGTGCACTTGGGGACCAACAGTGAGACGTTTTCAAAAGTTAGGAGACTAAAATTGCAACAAAAAAAGTTAGGGGACCAAATTGAGACCTTTGCGAAAGTTAGGGACCAAAATTGCAACAAAAAAAGTTAGGGGACCAAATTGAGACCTTTGCGAAAGTTAAGGGACCAAAATTGCAACAAAAAAAAGTTAGGTGACCAAATTGAGACCTTTGCAAAATTTAGGGGACCAAAATTGCACTTAAGCCAAAAAAATTATTAATAGAGGACAAGATTCATGAAGTTCTTTTTTCCTAATTTTGTACTTAATTATTAAATATGTCAATAAAAACAAAAACATGTGATAATATTTTTTTGTATTAACATGAGAGAGAAAATAAAATTTCTATTCGAGTGCATTCGTACCGAATCTCAATATCTCAATATTCTCAATATTAATAATAATTTCTATGGTTTCTTTTTTGGTCAATATATCATTTCTATGATTAAATGCTCAATTTAGTAAAGACTAAGAAAAGAGAAAAAGTTCCATAAAAAAAAAAAAGAGAAAATGTAAAGACTAAAGAAACACGGAACATGTGATGTGACTTGAGAGGGAATAATTTGGAGAAAACCAAACGCGCATTTTTTGTGAGATTTTTGTGAAGTTTTTGTTTTTAATAAAATATATTGTTATCATTGTTTTTATGTAATTAATAAATATTTTCACGAAAATTGTTTTTAAATATCCTTTTGCATCTCATTCTCAAACTTTTCCTAAAAATCATCTTTAAAAAATTAAAAAAAAATCTCCAAAATCTTAAGATTTGACAAATGGTAAAAGTGCAGTTTCAATCAGTCAACTTGCAAACAAGACATATAAAAATTTAATCCTATAATTTAATCTTATACATAGAGATAAACATATTCATTGTCACTCATTTCTTAATATCTACCTAATAAAACTCAGAAAATACACATGCATCTCTTTATATTTTTATTAAATAAATTTCATATGTAAAAATAAATAATTAAATCTAATTAGTAAATCTACCTATAACGACGCATAAGCAATTTTAGTTAGTATAATTGATAATGTCAGCATTTGGACAAATTTGGTATGTTGACAATATATAATAGACTTAATTCTTTTTGTGACTATATGAAGCATGGACACTGACACGGACACGGGACACGACACGGACACGGACACAGCGACACGGCAAACTTTCAAAATTAAGCGACACGACACGGCATATATTTATATATATAAATTATTAAATATTTATAATTTTAATGAAAAATTTAAAAATTATAATTTTTATTCATAATATATGTCATATCTATTATTATTTTATCTTGTATATCATGTTAAAGTTACAAAAAATTGATTTATATTCTAAAATTTATGAATATATGTCGTGTCGGTGTCGTACGAGTGTCGGACACTGACACGTGTCTGACACGGCGACACGTCCCCAAAATGAAGTGTCCATGCTTCTTAAGTGAGCAGTTTTGTGTGATGTTTTTTTTTTAAATGGCCAAAAGGAAGAAAACATCACACAAGACTCACAAAAGTAATGTGTATTGATGTTTTGTTAAAAAAAAAAGTCGTGTCAGATGATATATATATATATATATTAATTCAATTAGTTGTTAGAGATTTTTTTCTTTTATCTTTATTAATAAAATCTTATTTTATTGATTGCCTTCCCATCTTCTCCTCTTATCACAGAGCCCTCTAATAGCGGGCACCAATAGAGCAATCCTTTTCAGGCACAGGCTCAAGCGCTTCGAAACTCTCACCCTGACTGTCAAAAAATTATCCACGCGGCCCGGAAAGATCTTGGTGAACTACATTACTTCCTTAGCATATATGTGACAAAACTACCTAATGGCTCTCTCATGCTCAGTCAACAAAAATATATCACTGATTTGCTGCATAAAGTTCAAATGGTTGCTGCAAAACCTATTTCTACTCCCATGGTAGCTGGAACCCAACATACACTTGAAGGTACAGATTATTTTGATGATCCTCATCTTTACAAAGCTACAGTTGGTGCTCTCCAATATGCTTGCATCACTATGCCAGATTTAGCATACAACAAAGTTAATCAATTCATGCATAAGCCTCTTGCTTCTCATTGGGTTGTTGTCAAACGCATCCTAAGGTATCTCACTGGTTCTAAATCTATGGGATTGGTCTTTCAAAGCTACTCTACACCTCGAATCACTGCCCTTTGTGATGTTGATTGGACTTCAGACCCTATAGATCACAGGTCTACATCAGGATTCTATGTGTATTTTAGTCCCAATCTGATTTCTTGGGTATCCAAGAAACAACCAGTGGTCTCAAGGTCCTCAACTGAAGCTGAATATCGTGCCTTAGCTATTGTAGTTGCAGAACTTTCTTCGGTCCAATCTCTTCTTTCAGAACTTGGTTATCCTCCTCATGGTGAGCCTCCTCTTGTCTTTTGTGACAACCAAAGCACAATCTCTCTGTCTCATAACCATGTGCTTCACTCTAGAACTAAACATCTTGAACTTGACCTTTACTTTGTCAGAGAAAAAGTTCAGAAGGGTCTTTTTACTGTTACTTATGTTTCTTCAAAAGACTAGATAGCTGACATACTTACTAAACTTTTGCCTAAATCTCAGTTCCATTCTCTTTGTACCAGACTAAAAGTGCAAGAATTGCCCTTGAGTTTGCGGGGAAATGTTAGTGACTCATAGACCTATGTGGCATCATTCTCTGTTGATTGTATTGTTGTGTTGTAAATATCTTGTATTGCCTTTATTTTAGAATACTCTAGTGGTGAGGTGTCCTCATTGCCAGCTATAGGCTCTGTATATATTGATGTCTGAATGATTCATTGAAGCAATTGAATATACACATTACACATTTCTCCTTTCCTTGCAAACCCAATGTGAAGCAATTTTAGTCACTCTTAGGGTCTGTTTGGGAGCCAGTTAATTTTAATCCAATCTCATCCAAATAGATGGGATGAGATTATTTTTTAATTGGATGAGATGAGATGATGTATTGGTGTTTGGGTGATTTTAGTGATAATGATGTTAAATAGGGTGTGAAATTATATAAAAAGGTATGTAATGATTGTGGTTGGTAGAAATAAGTTGATGGATTTTTGTAATTTGTATAGGGGTAGAAATGGTAGGAAATAATGAGATGAGATGGAGATAATGAGATGAGATGATAGGCGTTTGGTTGTGTTTTGATTGAAATAATATTGAGATGAGATGATATTGGGAAGTGTGATATGGTATTGGAAATTGTGAGGATGAGAAAATTTTAGATTGAGGGTTAGGGGTCAATCCAAATCCAAGTGGATGAGATTATGGGCCAAAATGAAAATGATATTAGAATTATTTTTTGACATACAATTTGGTCCATAAATTCGAACTGTTCCAATTAATCAATCTCTAACATGTGTAAAAGATAACTGGGGCCTTGTAGAAAACCCCAATCATTAATAATGCGGTCTATTTATGAAATTGAACGACAAAAAAATAACAAATAATAGTTTGAGGACCAAATAGCAAATTAGAAAACAACACTAAATTCTAATAAAATGTGTGGTGAAAGGTTCATTTTNTGTTGATCATTATGATATTGATGAGTTGGCTTTGATGGATGGCTCATCATATGAAGATCACGCATGAAGACAGAGACCAAAAAATCTCTTTCAATGAAGTAATTACATGCTTTAAAAGACATATTAATCTTGATGATGGTATAAAGTTTGTGAGCTAATATTTCGAGAGGCTTTGAAACAATATGCTAAAGAGAATGAGATAGATTTCAAGTACATCATTTATGATGCACCAAGAATGACAATTGAGTGTAAAAATAAATGTGGTTGGAGGAGTTAGACATCAAAAACCACAGAAGAAGAGACATTAACCATAATGATGATCAATTATGATTGAGTTCAAGAAAACAAGAAAGTTACTATAAAATGGGAGAGCATGCAAGAGATGAACCAATTTAAGCACTTTTTGGAATTGACAAAAAAGAGCAGCATGGCCACTTTAATCTTATTTATAAATTTAATCAAATAAGTGTTCCTATGGATTTGGTCAATAGTTAGGGATGGATGATTAAATACATTAATTACTGAAGAAATGTTTAAATGTATAAATAGGATAGATTATTAATTATGACTTGTTTTGATCTTTTTCATGTTCTATAATATACATACACATATAAGACTTATTTTTATGAGATTAAATTGCTTTCACCATTTTTGAAAATTTCTCAAATTGGACTCTCATATATAGTTTGAAATAAATAAGAAAATTATAAATAGTAGAAAATATATACACAATCAAACAAATTATTAATTATTTAGAATGGAAAGACGAGCAAAGTTCTTATGAAATATTATTAATTTTATTTATTAGAAGCAAAACTGGTTGGAAATTATAATTTTCAAATCACTCTGATCCTATTTATTGTGTTGAGGATCATAATTTTAGTTTGGTAAAATTGATATTTTTTTTTGTTTTATTACATGTTAAAGTTTTACTATATATAAGTAATCTTTAAAATAAAAATATATTTGCTTACTTTTCTTTTACATTTTTTATTTTTCTTTTTTTGTAGTTTTTAAATTTCTTATTCTTTCAGCTTTGATTATTATTACTTTTATTTTTTTTCTACTTATTAATTTTTCCTTTTAATTTTGATTGAACCAAATTAAATTCTCCAAGGTTTATTATTTATCATTCATAATAAAAAAATAACATTCTTAATTAAAAAATAAGAATTATATTGTTGCAATTATTGCTTCCATGAAATATTGAATGCCAATTAAAGAAAACTAATTCAAGTGACAAATACGTTACATAGCTCAACTTAAGTTTAACAAAAGTAATGCAATGTCAATTTTAGTAAAATCTTTATTTGCACATAACTATTTTTTTGATGTGTTTGTTCGTAACTTTTCGGTGGCGTAAATTCATATCAATTTTCCATTTAGTTGCCAACTAGTGAATGTTAAAAAAGAAAACTCGCGTATTTTGGAGTCCTATAGCATAACGATCTTCCATTTCGCAAAAGATTATTGGCTCTGTCCCGTAGCATTAATAATAAATTGTTGCTCTTGTCTCAATTCTTTGAGAAACTTGTGCCTATAATTAACTACAAAACAATGAGTAGTTAATACTAAACACTACATAATCGGATAACAGTTTGTTCATTATATTTGTAGTCGTGAAGCTTCTCCAATATAAATAATGTTATACCTCACGGTATTTTATTTCAAGCCAATACAACTCAAAAAGCTCGAGAAAGTGATAAGAAAAACGTGTATATTAAAATGAAAATGAATTTGAGTACTCTCGTGTTTGCAGTGTGGCTACTGTTAGTTTCCTCGACGATGACTCAATCTAAGATCTTTGATGTAAGAAATTACGGTGCAACACTCAATGGTGACATAAAACAAGTAAGGCATATTGGATTCACATAACCTTTACATATGATTGTCTTATATAAGTTGCATAAAAGTAGATTTATATAATTTTCTTATTTGATAATTGTCTTGTTTGGGTTAATTTTCTCCTAAGGCCTTGACAAATGCCTGGAAAGATGCATGTGCATCAACAAGTTCAAACAAAATAGTGGTCCCTAATGGTGCATACAAGTTAGGCCAAGTAGATCTTCGAGGACCATGCAAGGGTCCTCTCGAGCTTCAAGTTGATGGCACAATTCGGGCACCAGCAGACCAAACAAGCTCAAAGGAGAGGATCAATGGGTTAGATTCTCATATATTAATTTCTTCACCTTATCTGGAAGAGGAACTTTTGATGGCCAAGGTGATAGGGCGTGGAAGGAAAATGATTGTGGAAAAAATAAGAATTGCAAGAAGCTTTCCATGGTACTGTAATATATTTATTTCTCGACATTGTAACAAGTATCCATACATCTTGAGCAAATGCTAACTAACTACGTTTCTTGTAATACTCCAACAGAATCTTGGCTTTGGATTTCTAAACAATTCAATCATTCGGGATATAACTTCAAAGGATAGCAAAAACTTTCATGTCAATGTTTTAGGATGCAACAATTTAACATTTACATGCGTCAGTATTATTGCTCCAGCAAGCAGCCCCAACACTGACGGAATCCACATTGGAAGATCAACACTAGTGAAGATTACAAATTCAAACATTGCCACCGGTGACGATTGCATCTCTCTAGGTGATGGAAGTAGACAAGTAAGTGTTATCGACGTGACTTGTGGACCAGGGCATGGAATAAGTGTTGGAAGCCTTGGAAAATACCCAAACGAAGAGCCTGTAGAGGGTTTTACTGTTAGGAATTGCACATTAAAAAACACAGATAATGGTGTGAGGATTAAGACTTGGCCTGGTACCACAATAGTCTCTACTGTGACTAATATGCACTTTGAGGACATTAAAATGGTTAACGTTGCCAATCCTATCATCATAGATCAAGAGTATTGTCCATGGAATCAATGCACTAAACAGGTACTTAATTAATATAAAAGCCTCTTATGATTTGTGAATTATTGTAATCAAGTTGCAAGTTATAACTAATTCTAAGTCATCAAGTTTCTCACGATGAAATAAATGTTTTGTAATTTCAAAGTTCAATTGAGCCAATGTTGATTCTTCAAGAACTAATATCTCTTCCCTTCTCTTTCTTTGTGTCATTTCAATATACAGACTTCATCAAAGGTTAAGATAAGCAAAGTCACCCTGAAAAATATTAAGGGCACCTCTACCACTAAAGAAGGAGTGAGTATTATTTGCAGTAGTAGCCTACCTTGCGATGGAGTGGAGCTTAGTGACGTAAATCTCACATTCAATGAAGCTCCGACAATAGCTAAATGTGTCAATGTCAAACCCATCACTAAGGGAGAAACTCCAACTTGTGCAACTTAGAAGGTTGGAAGCTCGGTGTTCTTAGGTTAAGGGATGTTTCTTTATATATAGCAATGACCTTTTGTAATTATTGGGACTTTAATTAATTAAAAGGCTATGATTATTTTGCCCAATCTAAACGTCAGGCATGCCATATTTATTTCATGGATTGAAAGAGATAAATTTGACATATTTTTCGTTTAGCCACTAGTGATCCTATAGAGGCTTCTGTCAGAGATTAACCTTTGGAATTGAAATAAGACCATCATTATTCATAATATACCTTGGCGTAATCACCTCATTCTAATATCGCCATAAATTAAATTTTCTCATTAGACTTTTCTCATGCCAATTTTTATTTCTTTAAGAGGATGTAATAAGTTATAACATATATGAGTTTTGGTAGGAGGAGGAGATGAAAAGATGTATAATTTTCAGAATTCTCACAATGAAAGAGAAAAAATACTTCCTTCCCATTGTGTTGTTTAAGTAAATTATGAATGCTTAAGTAAAGCTTAAAAGAATATACGTAACTTCTTGTTTGAATTTTGCATTATTATATGACATAATATACTTGATCTTGTTTACTATTACTGTGTGAAGTTTTCATTGAAAATTGCATGACATTTATTACAAGCCCAACAATAAAAGATAAAGAAATAAAATGATGTCAATTTGATATTATGGAAAGAAATATTAGAACCTGTTCGACTTACTAAATATTCTTAGAATGATCCCAATTTGTCCTGTGTGGAACGACATTTTGAGAAACATGATATAGGCTAAACAAAAATCTTAAGGGAAGTCAGTGGAAATTTGAGTATGATGGAAATCTCTTTCGAGGATCAAAATGATATTTTTGTTTCTAATATAAGCCAACAGGAAATAATGGGTCATGCATATGATTTCTAGAATGGTATGCAAGCAATTGGAACAATCAAGAACCACACGAGAGTGGTATCAAGGATGAGAATTTAGCATTAGGTCTAAGTGACACAAAACTCGTTCCTTCCTTTTTCTCTCAGCTTTGAAATAAGCCCTAAACGTACAAATAATACAATTCCTCTCTCTTTTCCTAAATATAAATTAGCGCTCAAGACAAGGAAATGCTAATGAAGTTCACAACAAAAAAAAAATATAGTCAAAATGCAGTTGCAATTTTTTTTTCTACCAAGTTCTCTGATAAATACACAAAAAATAATTTTTTTCACTAGTCAACATTTTTTTTCAAATAAAGTTTCTCCACATAATATGTTTCTTAAATAATCTCGTGGTGGCAATGCCTTTTAGAAATTGAAGATCCACAAAAAAAAAACACTAAGACACTTCAAGGTCACCCTGGCCAGCTTTACTAGTTACCATGTCCTCGCCGATGGAATAGTTATAGTTATAATGACATACGGCAGCGACCGTTGATCTATGTTCCTGGATTTCAAACTTATTGTAATAGTAGTTTTCATCACCTACAATGTTATCCTTGACAGGCTTTTCTTTGGGAGGGCAATCGAAGGGGTTAAAATTGAATTAAACGAATGGTTGCAGAGAAATCAAATTGAAGTGGAAGCATCAAGAGATGGAAACGAGGATAGAATGCAAACAACTGTGGCTGGAGAATCGACAACGGTTAAATGCGATGGTTGTTTGCATGTTGATCATTATGATATTGATGAGTTGGCTTTGATGGATGGCTCATCATATGAAGATCACGCATGAAGACAGAGACCAAAAAATCTCTTTCAATGAAGTAATTACATGCTTTAAAAGACATATTAATCTTGATGATGGTATAAAGTTTGTGAGCTAATATTTCGAGAGGCTTTGAAACAATATGCTAAAGAGAATGAGATAGATTTCAAGTACATCATTTATGATGCACCAAGAATGACAATTGAGTGTAAAAATAAATGTGGTTGGAGGAGTTAGACATCAAAAACCACAGAAGAAGAGACATTAACCATAATGATGATCAATTATGATTGAGTTCAAGAAAACAAGAAAGTTACTATAAAATGGGAGAGCATGCAAGAGATGAACCAATTTAAGCACTTTTTGGAATTGACAAAAAAGAGCAGCATGGCCACTTTAATCTTATTTATAAATTTAATCAAATAAGTGTTCCTATGGATTTGGTCAATAGTTAGGGATGGATGATTAAATACATTAATTACTGAAGAAATGTTTAAATGTATAAATAGGATAGATTATTAATTATGACTTGTTTTGATCTTTTTCATGTTCTATAATATACATACACATATAAGACTTATTTTTATGAGATTAAATTGCTTTCACCATTTTTGAAAATTTCTCAAATTGGACTCTCATATATAGTTTGAAATAAATAAGAAAATTATAAATAGTAGAAAATATATACACAATCAAACAAATTATTAATTATTTAGAATGGAAAGACGAGCAAAGTTCTTATGAAATATTATTAATTTTATTTATTAGAAGCAAAACTGGTTGGAAATTATAATTTTCAAATCACTCTGATCCTATTTATTGTGTTGAGGATCATAATTTTAGTTTGGTAAAATTGATATTTTTTTTTGTTTTATTACATGTTAAAGTTTTACTATATATAAGTAATCTTTAAAATAAAAATATATTTGCTTACTTTTCTTTTACATTTTTTATTTTTCTTTTTTTGTAGTTTTTAAATTTCTTNTTTCTTTTCTTGTAGTCTTAAATTTATTATTCTTTCAGCTTTGATTATTATTACTTTAATTTTTTTTCTACTTATTAATTTTTCCTTTTAATTTTGATTGAACCAAATTAAATTCTTCAATGTTTATTATTTATCATTCATATAAAAAAATAACATTGTTAACAAATACGTTATGCAGCTCAACTTAAGTTTAACAAAAGTAATGTAATGTCAATTTTAGTAAAATCTTTATTTGCACGTAACTTTTTTTTTTGATGTGTTTGTTTGTAACTTTTTGGTGGCGTAAATTTATATCAATTTTCCATTCAGTTGCCAACTGGTGAATGTTAAAAAATAAAACTCGCGTATTTTGGATTCCTATAGCATAACGATCTTCCATTTCGCAAAAGATTATTGGCTCTGTCCCGTAGCATTAATAATAAATTGTTGCTCTTCTCTCAATTCTTTGAGAAACTTGTGCCTATAATTAACCACAAAACAATGAGTAGTTAATACTAAACACTCCATAATCGGATAACAGTTTGTTCATTATGTTTGTAGTCGTGAAGCTTCTCCAATATAAATAATGTTATACCTCACGGTATTTTATTTCAAGCCAATACAACTCAAAATGCTCGAGAAAGTGATAAGAAAAACGTGTATATTAAAATGAAAATGAATTTGAGTACTCTCGTGTTTGCAGTGTGGCTACTGTTAGTTTCCTCGACGATGACTCAATCTAAGATCTTTGATGTAAGAAATTACGGTGCAACACTCAATGGTGACATAAAACAAGTAAGGCATATTGGACTCACATAACCTTTACATATGATTGTCTTATATAAGTTGCATAAAAGTAGATTTATATAATTTTCTTATTTGATAATTGTCTTGTTTGGGTTAATTTTCTCCTAAGGCCTTGACAAATGCCTGGAAAGATGCATGTGCATCAACAAGTTCAAACAAAATTGTGGTCCCTAATGGTGCATACAAGTTAGGCCAAGTAGATCTTCGAGGACCATGCAAGGGTCCTCTCGAGCTTCAAGTTGATGGCACAATTCGGGCACCAGCAGACC
>QANZ01020176.1:282085-294335 GCA_003254925.1 Chamaecrista fasciculata
ATATATATATATATATATATATGTGTGTGTATGATGGAAATCTCTTTGTTGAATCAAACTGAAATTTGAGATTCTATTATATGTAAGAGTGGATAGCCCATAAAAACGATGGGTCATGCATATATATGATTACTAAAGTCTAAAATAATATGCAATAAACAACAAATCACGAGCAATACAAAAGTAGAAATGTGATATTAAGGATGAAAGTTTAGCATTAGATCTAAGTTGCACAAAGTTGTTTCGTTCCATTCTTTTCCAATTAAGCCATAAACATACAAATAATACAAGCCCCCTCTCAGGCCAAAAAAAAAAAATACAAGCCCCCTCTCTCTCTCTTTTTGCTTTAAATATAAATTAGTATTTAAGACCAAAAAAATATGCTAATGAAATCTTCCCTTTTTTTCATCACTTTTTTATCTAGTACCAAAAAAAAAAACGACTCCTTAATATGTTTTGGAGAAAATACTACTAAAATGATTGAGCTCATAGAAAATCTTCGGGCCAATGGATCATTTTGGTCCTAAATATTGGTAAAATATTTCATTTTGGTCCAAAATTATTGAATTTGGTCATAATTTTCTCGTCTCTCATTTTAAGTTCAAAGGACTTGTTAAGAGGAATTCATAGCTCTAAATTCGTCACATTCAAATTTGAAACGAGAGAGATAAGATCAACTTTGCTTGTTTGACCATTAAACGAGCGGTATACTTTTAGGACTGATTTGACCTCATTTATCGACAACCCGAACTAGATAGAGAAAGTACTCTTCGATAACAATACGCAGCTCTAAACTCGTCATGTTTGAACTTGAAACAAACCATATTCAATAGTTTGGGATCAAAATGAAATATTTTTGCAATCATTTAGGACCAATTTGAACATTTTAAAACATAATGGACCAAAATAAACATTAGGACATACATTTAGGACCAAAATGACCCTTTAACCAAAACCTTCTTATTGCACTTATCTTTTAAAAACTTCATCCAAAAAAAAAACTAATTAAGCAATGAATTAAAAACAGGATAAAATAACATATATACACAGAAACACCACATTCAATTTCCGTGAACCAAATTTATCTTATACATGAAATCGACTATATATACAATTTTCTTCCCCAAAAAAAAAAAATAGTAGCTTAATGCTAGTGCTTTTGCTCAAGATTAAGCAAAACTAACTAATAATAAATCTTAATTATATATAAATCAAGCATGTATGACTTTGGCTTGTGGAAATCTGACCCTAAACACATGCTCTTCCCCAGTGCATTTATCCACCTTCACAATCCACTTGCTTTTTTTTCTCATCATCTCATTCTTCTTCATATTCCCGCCAAATCTCGTCACTAGCAACCCCTCTCCTATGGGCAGAAACTGCGTTTTGACCCCATACGACAACGACGACGACAACCCTGATCTCTCTCTGTAGTTGTACCCCACAACGACGGTGCCGTTTTGCCTCCGCGCGTTGTTATTATTATTTGAAACGACAGCCGCGAGGATGTCGTGGTAATTGTGGAGGCTACAATCCACGAGCACGAAGTCTGCGTTGTCGTATTGGGTGGTTAGAAGTCGTTTCGGGTCTCCAAATACAAACTCAACCTGAGGCCCATTATTACGGCCCAGGCCCAATATATTTTGAGAAGCTTGAAGAGTGGGAGGAAGGATGCAAATGACTCTGCCACCGGTTTGGTGACCGGCTGCAACTAAGGCTTGTACGGTGGAATGCGGCGACGTGCCACCGGCTATGACCATTAGCCGGGAATTGTTACCGGCTGCGAGTGCCGATACGAATTCTGCCACGTCAGGTTCTCTCCCTCTCTCACACATTCTCAAAGTATTGAGATAGGCCTTTGTGGCATTTTCTGCTGACCAACAAGTAGTAGAAGTAGACATTATTGTTGTTGTTTTAATTTGAGGAAGTTTGTGTGTTGTGTATAGTGGAATATGTAATATGTGAGATGTGTGTATATGTTTAGGTTTTGGATGATGAATGATGAAGAAATGAATGGATGGGTTGTGGTTTATATATAGATCATAGGGATGTGAAGGAGAATATATTGAAGGGAGCAAGGAAGCTTGGTGGACATAGGAGGACACAAACATAGGTGGGTCATGTGGGATTCCATCTGGCTCTGCAACAAATATACATATAATAAATTGAGTGGGAACATTTAATTATTATTGGTTGCCCACATGGTATCTAGAGTTTTGTTTTGATTAATTCGGATTCAATTTGCATCATCATGCATAATTTAACTATAGTGTAAAAGTCTTTTAGGATGGATATAATTACATTTGTAAGGTCTTAAACTGAGACATTGTTTAAGAGGTACCAAGTTGTTTAAGATTCGAATCAACTCCTTCAATTGGTAGGAACATTACTTATTTAGTTTTATAATTTAATTAATTTTTTAATTAATGATCTCTAATTTAGTTTTTTATTCTTTTAAACATCATACTATTTTAGTTAAATTGTATTAAGACCTCTTGAGTTGTAGGTTTGGGGTTGAAAATACACTTGAGTTTCAAAACTTGACAGATAGAGACTTTTTGAATTTTCTGCTTTACTCATTTAATATCTCTAAGTTTTAAAATTTGACATACAAATTTCATAAATTTTTAATTTTATTCACTTAAAACCCTTCGTCAGCTTTAAAAAGGTAAGTCTCTTTAGGAGTCTTAAATGAATAAAATCAAAAACTAAAAGGGTCTATCTATCAAGTTTAAAATTCAAGAATTATAACAGAACAAATTAAAGTTAAAAATTCAGGTCTCTTTGTCAAATTTTAAAATTTATAGGTGTTTTTTGCCCAAATCTAATCTCATGGTTACAATCTTAGTATAATTTAGCTTAGTTTTTCAAAATATTTAAATTTTGGTCGGTAATACTTAAATCATTTAGAGCTGCTTATACACTTTCATGTAGAATAGGTGGACAATTTTTTTTTAAAGAAAGAAAGAAATAGGGATTAAACCAAAAATTTAGATAAACTATGCATGATGATTAAATGATCTGAGTATCTGACATACACACACAGCAAGATATGCATGTGTGTGTGTACATTACCAACTTAATTAGGTAGGTTTATTGAATATATATATTTGTGTAAAATTATTATACATTGATTAATTATTGGGTTATGATATGCATATGAACACATGACCACATCGTGTTCCCCTTGTTCGCTAGCTAATTAATTATTCATGCCCTGATGTTCTCACCTTCGATTTCTTTCTAACAACATATATATATATATAATATACTAATGGATTTCATCAATCTCATGAGTCATGATATTGACCAGATGGATTTATACATATCTTAGGGGAGCTTTCCTGGTAATTACGAACCAAATATTGTTTTCAAAAACTTAATTATATATGTATGTGCATGAATATGGAAAAACTAGAAAAACAAACCCACCAAGATTATTCACACTTTTTTCTTTATTAACTTTTTCTTTTTCTAAAGTTTTCAAATTAATATAAGGAGAGAAATTAATTTAATTAATACAACAAAAGGAAGAAAAAGTATATATACTGGCAAATTCATACTGTATGAGAGTACTATTAATCAACATTGCCACTATTATTTTTTCTCATCTCAATCATACATTAATTTTTAATCATTATTGAAGACAACATCGGAACGTAACAATCTCAATTAAAGGTTGAATGTGGCTTATATGCAATCCTTCTTTATAGTATACTATAAGTGAAGTGCAGAGAAAGAAAATAACAAGTAGAGAGAGAAAGTGGATCTCACTAACACTTTCTCTCTCTGACATATTTCTATCTCTCTCAGCACTACACTCCTAAAATACTATGGATGATCCAAATTGACTTTAAAGACGTGCACGACACATGTATGTGTGCACCATTATAGCATGCCGTGGCATATGGTCATGGTGCAAGGTAATATATATTTCACATTAGATAATTTTGCTTTATAAACTCTTTATTATATTACTTTTCCTATAAATAGGAGTGTTCTTTTTTCCCACCATTTCAATTGTTCATTTCATTTATTAAAAAATTAAAGGAGATCCCTTTTAGAAAAACTCACATATAGTTTAATTTTTCTCTCCATCTAATTTTTTTTCCCATATTAATCATGGATAATAATCTCATTCCTAATGAATATGACTCATTATTTGGTACATTTTTTTTCTTTCAAGAGTTTGACGGATAAAGGCAATCAAGTAAAACAGAAATTTTTGACCAAAATTTCTATGTTTGTGGGTTTCAGGTCAAGTGATCTGACTATATTTTATCATACACTTTAGTCATATTTTAAGGCATTTTATATTCATTTGGGATTCAATTGCTTGTCTTTATGTCCTTTTATGATAAAATATGATGTCTTGAGGTTTGATGTTTATTTGGACTATTTTGTAATTAATTGTGTGGTTTTTCTCGGGTTTAATCTTTATTATTTATTTGATCATTTTTATCCTGAGAATTCACATAGTTTCTTGGTGTTTTGACAGTTCTAAATGAAGTCCAAAGTATTGGAATACTCAAAGGAAGACCCGAGGATCATTGGAGACGAGTCAAGAACCAAATCAGCACAAATTCTGCATTTTTCCAGATCTCGTCGTGGGCAAGTTCCGCGGCAGGATTTGCGGCTATTTTAATATTAAAAGCCCAAGCCCGATTTTGATAATTCTGATCTAACCCAACCTGGTTTGGCCGAAAATTAAGTATATAATATATCTTTAGGTCAATTTCGAGGGTGACACACTTCTTGAAAAAGAGAATTTGCATTCTTGATCATCTTCTTGACTATTATCATCTTCTTGGAGCTTATTGTGGGATCATGGCAATTCAATCTGATTTTCTTCATCTCTGCACCATGAGCAGCTAATTCTTCATACCCGGAGGAGCGTTGGGGCAAGCATGAGCTATGGTTTCACATAGGGAGTTTTTCTCACACTAGAATTAGGGTTTCTCTTGTTGTTATTTTCTTATTGAACTTAATAACCATTTGGGATTCTGATTCTATTTCTTGATTGGGAACTTGATTTTAATTCTTTCAATATTATCTTGATTGTAACCCTAGAGTTTATACTAGTTTGGTTATAATTATAGATGTATAGCTTTGACAACGATTATTGTTATAAAGATTAATTATGTTTCTTGATCAATTTTATCATCAATTTAATGAGGTTTTCAACTCTTATTGTGGATCTATCTTGTTTAAGGTGTTTGCATGATAGGGTTGTTAATCTAGGTCATTGAGTTATTAGTGACTATTGTGGGAATACTCAATTATTTATCTTTAGTAGTGATGATTGCTTAATTCAATTGCTCTATCGGGTGTTTTCTCTATCTGGTTAATCTAGTCGTTATTATTATTTCTTTCAATTCAGTCCTCTATATAAAACATACAAAAATATTTATTGATTTATTTTATTATTGTCTTAGGTTATAGATAAACATTCAAAAACGATATTTCCTTGCTTTCGCTCGATTAGTTATAATTTAGTACTGTTCTCTTTTAAACTTTGCACGAAAGCTCCTCGAGAGATCGACTTGGATTGCACCTCTACAGTGCATTAATTCCAATATTTTGGTCACCTAGCAACGGGTCCGGTCATCAAGGCTTCATTCTCCTTTTAGTTTCAAAGTGTTTTGCATGGGCTAAAATTAAAGACTTATCTTTTTTTTTTCCATAAAAAATTATCATAACATTTACATGCAATGCTTGCGTGGTTTTGTAACGCATGAAGTTTTTAAAAATATAATTAATTAAACCCCAAGATGAGAATTAATTAATTGCAAATTACAATCTTACCCGTAATGCTTTAAGGCTTAATCTTAGGAGCTAGTGATGCTTCGTGGGCACTGACAAAACATTGAAATAATGAATAAAAGTATGAGCAGTAGTACAGTCTCTTCGCTGTGATGTCGTGAGATTGGATAGACAAATTTATATATATAAACAACAATGAACTCACTCGACATTTCATAATTTAATTTATTTATAATTTTCTTTCGTTATTTCCGGGTTACAAGATCCAATTAAAGAGTGCCCATGTTAGCCTAGACAAGAACACATCAATCTTATTAGGCAACAATACATATCCAACTTAATTAGTAAACCCCCACGCTCATCTACAATATATACGCATGTGTAGTCATGAATTCTTAAAATATACATTAGGAGAAATAAAAATAATAATAAATAAAACATATCTGAAAGTGTTGAAGACATGATAAATATACCTGGAGGTGTTAAAAACATGATAAACAAATTAAATAATCTATGTATAGACATAGTCTATGCGATTGGAGTTGTTAGTAGATTTCTCTTCAATCATAATAAATAGTTCGTGCACTTAAGTGAATCATGAGATACTTGATTTCATAGTATTCACTGAAGCTTGTAAGAAGCTTTTGTGGATGAAAAAATTTTTATTAGAAATTGTGTTCGAGCAAAAACATTATTATGTGTTATTTTGTGACAACTAAAGCACTTTACATCTTGATAAGAATACTATATTTTGCTACAAGACTAAACATGCGTATAGATGTGACCGAGTATCATTGGATTTGAAATGTATTTGCAAATTGAGTCAAGGAAACTTAAACTTACCAAAATTCATACTTATGAGAATGGGTCGAATAAAATGACCACATACTCCTAAAATTGAAAAACCTCACTTTAAAAAAAAATAGTTAAAAAAATTATATATATTAAATCAGTAGTTTACTTTTAAGATGAACTATATATGATTTAAATTAAAGGGAGACAACTGATTGATTTAATAAACAAACGAAAACTATGAAAATAAAATAAATTTCGGAGTTAGTGAATGAGTCTCCAACCCATTTATCCGAAAGGGAAATAATCAAACAAAAAGAGGAAAAACGAAATTTGCATTTAATTAGCACATCCAATGTTCAGGTGTTGTTAATGTATGTGTTTGTGTCTGTAAAAGTGTGTATATATTGTGCATTTGTGCCCAACAAAAATGGTCATTTTGTCTTACTACTAATATATAAAATTATAATAGTATATTCCATCAAAAATAATAAATATAATGGAATATATAGATCCTGTAAGTTCAAATACAATTTCAAGTCAACCCTAGAGACATGCCAACACGGCAACACCAAACACACCTTTCAAAAGCCACTCTTCAATTCTTCTCTTCACCGCCCACTTTAATTTAAAATGGACTAATTAATGCTTCCACTACAACAAAAGTGCCAAATAGTGACAGAAAAAAACTGTCACTAAAAGGCTAAAATCTGTAGGTATAAGTCTAAAAGACCTATACCTACGGAAAAATTTGCCGTCAACTATACTTCGCTATACCCACAGATATGTACTGTCACTATAGCCTTTAGTGACATTTTTATATTTTATAGGAATATGTTATACCTACATTTTTTTGATCTATCACTAAAATTTTTACTTACAGATTTTACTTCCATTACTAAAACTTTTAGTGACAAATTTGTAATTGTCATTTTTTTGTATATAATTGACATTTATAGTGATGGATTTTAATTTGTAGGTATGGTATATATTAATAATAAGTAATAATTATAATGATTTTTTTTAATTTATTTCAAATTCATTTTTTATTACAATTTAACATGATTTATTAAAATTTTTATTATGCAAAATTTTAAATATTTAATGTTTACTCTGAATTATTTTAGGCATATATATATATAATTAAGAAAAAAAATCAATATAATGAAATTCTTTTTATTTATACATAATCAATGTATAGTACAATTTCATCTATACAAAAATTTTATCTATAAACTAAAACATCAAATTAAATACATAAAGGTGACATCCTATAATTGATCTTGATGACTTTCCAAATTGATGAATTGCTAATTTGTGAAATCCAATTTTCTTCATTTTGACCTGCAAAAGAAACCAAATATATATACATTAGATAATAATAATAATAATAATAAACAAAATTTTGAATTATACATACCATATATGTTCTATTCTAATTTGCAATTAATTAATTGGTATTTACCTGCAAAGCAAAACATCATATAGTTAATTGTTAATTTGTGAAACCCATTTTTCTTCATTTTGACCTGCAAACAAACCAAATATATATACATTAGATAATAATTAACAATAATAATAAATAAAATTTTGAATTATACTTACCATGTTTTATTCTAATTTGCTATTGATTAATTGGTATTTACCTGCAAAACAAGACATCATATAGTTAATTTCCACAAAGCATATGAACAAAGACAATCAAACTGAAAACAAACATTTTAAATTTTTCTTGATCCCCTTAATTATAAGACTAAAATTGGTTATAATATATATATTATTTCCAACAAAAGCAGAGCCTCACCTTTTAGCAATGAACTAAAGACATAACATCTTTCTATTACCAAGAAAAGCCTTCCGTGTTCTGGAAAATTTGAAATGAAACCCAAACAACAAGAATTAGTTCTTGAAGAAAAAAATAAATAATATATATTTAACAGTAACCAAAGTCAATTGGTGGACTCCTGTAATTCATAGCCAAAAGGATTTATGGAAACCCAATTCCATTGATCACGGCACATCTCATCAATCCCATATTTTGCCCTACAAGGAAAATAATATTATAAGAATATTCGACAAAAGGAAATAAAGCCTAAAACTATTCATTTGAAATCAAATTAACACTTACTTCCATTTAAGTTCCCTTTCTGCTTTCTCTGTTGACGCATAAACAATTTCAGCATCGCCAGGTCTCCGGCCAGCCATGACAAGTGGAATTTTCTGGATGGTAAAATAATTATACAAATTAACATGGTATAGAATGAAGTACAAAATGTTTCTCGAGTCCTGAAGTAGTAAAAAAACTTCAGTTTTTAATTTATGCTTAAAACATCTAATGAAGCCAAAAAGATATCCAAAGATTCCATCAAGATGTCTACGAGCACACATCATGCAACTACACTAAAGACTAAAATTGCTGATATGTGAAGTAAAAATCAGGAAAACAAGTAATAGAACAATTAGTCTATTACCTTTCCAGAGGCCTTTTCAAAAGCTTTAACCATCTCCAAAACTGAATTCTTTATATTTTAATTATTAAGTTACTCAATAATGAAACATAAATAAAGTATTAAGTTATAGAAAATTTCAATTTATGACTAAGAAGCTAGAACTTATATTACTAATAAAATAACAATTCGATCTTTACTTAAAATATTATAAAATATACCGTTTGACTTCTGAAAAATAAAAAAAATGACATAGTTATTAGTCATATTTAGGTCAAAAGGTTATTTTGATCCTAAATATATAATGTTCATTTTAATCTTTTATATTTCAAAATGTTTAAAGTGGTCTTGAATGTTGATAAAATGTTTCATTTTCATTTCAGACTATTAAATTTGGTCATATTTCTCTCGTCTCTTATTTCAAGTTCAAAGAATTTGTTAAAAGTAACTTTGTAACTCTGAATTCGTCGTATTCGAACTTGAAACGAGAGAGATATAATCAATTTTGTTTGTTTGACTGTGATACAAGTGGTTTACTTTTAGGACCAATTTGACATCGTTTACTAATAGCCCCAATTGGATAGAGAAAATGCCATTTGAGAACAATGTGTAACTCTGAACTCATCACATTCGAACTTGAAACAAAACAAATATAATCATATTCAATAGTTTGGGACCAAAATGAAACATTTTACCAACATTAAGAACCAATTTTAACATTTTGAAACATAAAGGACCAAAATGAATATCAGGGTGCATACATTAGGACCAAAATGACCCTTTAACCTCATTTTTATATATGAACAAAATAACATACAGGTTTAATCTTTCAAAGACTAAACAATACATTTTTTTCAGAAATTAAATTGTATATTTTAATTTTAGCCAAAGTGCGAATTTGGTTCTGTAACTTTGCTCCAGTTCCCAAATCAGTCCTATAACTTTTTTTTTGTCTCGAATTTGGTCCTGTATCTTTACTCCAAGTCCTAAATGAGTCCTATATCTTTTTTTGTCTCATTTTTGGTCCCATATGTTTTGAAAACCTCCCACGGTTAGTCCTCTGTCTATTTTAAATTACAGTTTAGTCCTGAAAAGTTCAAGTCCCTTTCAGTTTAGTCCCTGACTATTAAAATGAAAGTGAAAAAGCATCCCTGAAGATTCTCAAGTCCCTTTCTGTACGTTTTCCGGTAGGTTTTAAATTTCTTGCGTTTTCAGTTTTGGTCTCTCTGTCATTTGCTTTTAATTTTTGTTTTTTTCTGCATTTCTATTCCATTTCATGAAGAATTCATGGATTAGGGACCAAGATGTAAGGTTTGAGAATCTTCAGGGATGCTCTTTCACTTTCATTTTGATAGTCAGGGACTAATTAAAGTGAAAGGGACTTGAAGTTTTCAAGACAAAACTGTAATTTAAAATAGACGGAGGATTGACAGTGGGAGGTTTTCAAAACATATGGGACCAAAACTGAGACAAAAAAAGATATATGACTCATTTGGGACTTGGAGTAAAAATACAAGACCAAATTCGAGACAAAAAAAAAGTTATAGGACTGATTTGGGAACTGGAGCAAAGTTACAGAACCAAATTCGCACTTTGGCCTTTAATTTTTTAATGATCAAGTTGTATATCTCAGCAATCTTATAAAGACTAAATTATTAATTTACTCTAAAAATTAAGCATTTATTTTTTCTTTCTTAAAAACTAATGAACCTACATATATATGTAGGTGAGTTGGCGTTGATTGTTTATGCAGTTGGAAAGGGAAACAGAGATGTAGAGAACGATCACATGCATGTAAGGTTGCTTGCCGTCCCACTAACACTTGCATCCTCCATTACTTAATTTTCTGTCACCTTGTCCCTTCATATATTTGTCCTTAATTAATTAATTCATTTTCATTATGTATTTATTAATTAATCATATCAAATATATAATATATATTCATTTAAATTTCTTCTCTCTCATTCTGCTGCCCAACATGCATAGTGCAATTTAGGTGTGTATGTAGTCCGTGTGCGTGCATGTGATGCTTATATATATATATCTCTCTCTTACCTAACACAACATTATTTAATACTTTTTCTACTTATTTCCTTCCATCAATCGAAAAAAAGAAAAAAGAATCCCATTTATTCTACAATCTTATATCTATCTATCTATCTATATATATAAAGAAAAGATCGAGAACGTGGGGTTCTGACTTCTGAGAAGCTAACGAGAAATAACCAAATTGATTAAAATATATATCTTATATTATATGGCTCCACCCCTTTTTGATCGTCCATATTTTAAACTATAGTACAAAATTAATAATAAGAGGAAAATTATTATTTGATCCCTTCTTTTTTACTGTGTTAACGATTTAGTTCCTCATTTATTTTACTAGAGGCTTTGCGTGCCCGTAGTATATATATATATATATATGAGCAAATTTATAATTTGATCCCTAAAAAATTACTCAAAAAACAACTCAGTTCTTGAAATATTAAAATGCACATTTAAATCGGTATATTATTTAGTCCATAAAAAGAACTAATTAGTATACATTTTGATATTTCAAAGATTAAATTGTACATTTTAATTTTTCAGAGACTGAGTTATCAGTTTAGTGATCTTTTAGGACCAAATTGTTAATTTACTCTATATTTTATTTATATATAGCTAGAAGCCTAGAACCCTAGACCAATTAAGTTTTGGATGTGTCTATGTGTTTGGTTTTTCGTTGGTTTGTGGGGGCACCTTACTTATAAATATATATATATGGGGTAAGAAAGAATATGGTAACTTGTACTGTACCTCTATAGTTTGCTGTGTACGAACTGATTAATGAATAAAAAGTTACATAAAATTATAAATTAATAGAGATACTACGTAGTAGGTACGGTGGATCCATTTATAGGATTGCTACATACATTAGTATATAACAAATGATTAATACTTAAAAAACGAGCTCTATGTATATATTCCATGCGTGTACCTCGATTGGTGATTCTCGTTTTAGACATGGCGATAAAAGAACACACAGAACTATGCATCTATATATATCTATAAAGCAGAACAACTTTCAAGCAGAGCCTGCCACCTGTCATCTAAATTTTTTTTTTTGGTCACTCATTTGCACAATTAATGATATCCACTATAATCTTCAACCAATAGATATCACTCAGCCTAATCTTCCAACCAATAGAATTCATTTTTGTCTACTCATTCCACTTTCTCTCTCCCTATTGAGGCCATTTTTTTTTTTT
>QANZ01020176.1:294609-313242 GCA_003254925.1 Chamaecrista fasciculata
TTTTTTTTTTTGTTTTGCTAGGGAATAATAAATTTTTGGTTTTTCACATCTTCCCTTTTGGTTTTCTTTGTAGCCACCTTCTCTCTCCCTATTGACCTATTTTTTTTTTTGGCTTATGGAAGGCAGCTGCAATTTTTTTTTTCTAAATCTATGGTGCAATCAATGCCAACCATATTTCTCTTTGTAGTTGAGTTTTCAAATTCTTTCATTGACTATCTTAATTCGAATTTTGGGAGGGAAAATGATGATCTTTCTCATTCTATATATACTCATTAGTCCCCCTCATTGCACAACACAATTTCTTTGGTTTGCCCTTTCATTGTCTATCTATCTTTTTCATATCTATTGCTGCTTTTTTTTTTTTATTTAAATCATGTGAAACATATACCATCATGTACTAATTTGCTTTTCTTTCATACAGACCTGTTTTGACTTACCAAATCCGATGGTGCTCCTACATCATCTGTATTTTTTGCAGCTCATGAAAGGTAATGATCTGCCATCTGCTATAATCCGTATTTGCTTCTACATTTTATGTATTTTTTGCAGCTCATGAAATGTAAGTTTTTGCCATCTGCTGGATAGTTTTTCCTTTGCTCTTGCCATCTTCATTGCCTCTGTTGTGATAGCTTTTGCCATCTTCATTTTCCAATTGAGAATCTGCTTTGCATTTGGGAATATTTTTTCAGTTCCTTCAAAATGAGTTTCCTGGACAAGCAACAGTGGATTAAAACAGGTGACATAATTGTATTTATATCTTTTCATTGATATGTTTTATATTATTTAGTTTTGAGTAGATATCATTGTAGTTTGCTTATGGCTTTTTCTTTGGATTTGTAGGCTGCAGCAAACATATAAACAAGCTATGTCAACCTCTAAATGTCTTGCTGGTGAAGATACTATCCATTAAGCTTCTGAAAAGGATTATTGGGAAGAAGTAGTTGATGTTGTAGTCTTCATTACTTGGAGAATGGTTCTCCATTTTTGGATTCTATGTATTTATTATTCTTTTCTAAATGTATATATTGGCTTTTACATATACTATTCCTATTTGTACTTTGAATTAAATTGATATTGAAGGTATACTACTTCGGATTCATATTTTTTCTCTATATATCTCAATCCAAGATATTGCAAAAGGAAGTCTTGCAAGAGTGTTGTTCGAAGTCTTTATATCAGTTTCTAAACATATCAATGTACTTAACACTCTCAATAAGCATTTGATAATTATATATTCATAGTATAAAATTGCAATGAAGTAAATCTATATTTAGTTCGATTTTATGCTTACTTCAGATAAGTTAAAGGTACTGTTTTTAATGAAGACACTACAGCAAATGTTTAATCTTTACCTTCTAAGGTCTTTCTGTATTGGTTTTTGTAATTTCCAGTATATCACAGTCTGCATTTAATAAAAAGTCAACATTTGTGCATTATTCAATGTACCCTTAATATTTCACAGTTCATCTTCCAAATGTGTTTTTTGGAATAAGAAGTTGGCTCCATTTTTAAGATTTTGAATTTATCTTTATAACAATCAATCATGCACTCTAAACTAGAATCATCATCTACATACATATGAATATGATGTAGAGGACTTAATGATTAAGGTGCCTTAAATAAAGACACTGCAGCAAAGGTTTAATGTATACCTTGAGAGGTCTTTCTGTATTGGTTTTTGTAATTTCCAGTATATCTGTGTCTGCAATTAATAAGAAGGCAACAATTATGCATGATTCAATGTATGCTTAATATTTCACAGTTCTTCTTCCAAAGGTGTTTTTTGGAATAAGAAGTTGGCACCATTTTTAAGATTTTGAATTCAATAACAAGCATGCATATCTTAAACGATTCTATAAGCATTTTATAATGTATTTCTTAATATTTTTTGTCAATTTTAAAGAAGTTTACAGCAAAGATATAATGGTAACCTTGAAAGGTCTCTATATTGGTCCATTAATTTTGTAGTATATCTGTGTCAAAAGTAAGATCAAAAGTCAATAGTTAGCCTTGATTCTATTTGCATTTACACTGATTCGAAATCCTAAGAAATTTCCTAAATTGTTCTATGATAATATATGATTATGGTATTCCAATCCTTTCATTAATATTAATTTACCTATAAACCATTATTAGTATCAATTAAAAAGATTTTATGTATATTTGAAGATTCTGATACTTCTTAATATCAATTATAATCAATAAATTAATTTGCCTTAAGTATTCTCAATAATGTATTTGCCTTTCATATTATATAAGTAGTTATAAAGTTATGCAATATCTGATAAGTAATCCTCATACAAACGTTTTCTCTGTTTTTCCATAAGTTGTTTTGTTTTAATGGCTCTTCCTAATGTTGATGGTGGTGTGAATTTGTTAGGTTCTTCTGATCTTACTTGGTATTCGGATTCTTCCACTGCTTCTATTGAACATGATATTAGTAACCTTCCTGCTGCCATAAGTATACGTGGTCTTGGGAAACTTCCTAATAATGTAAGTTTAGAAATCTATAGATTTGTAATATTTTTTTACACTCATTTAAATTTTTTGCATATATCATTTTTCAGATTAACTCCTGTTTGGTATCCGGACTTATTGTCAACGTTGACTCAGATAGAGGATGGCATTATAATTCATGCAAAAGTTGCATGAAACAAGTCTTCTTTAGTGATAATGGTTTTTTTTGTGGTAACTGTGGTTATGTGATGTTATCTTCTGTAGTTCCTAAGTTTAGGATAGTAGTTGATGTTATGGATGGTTTAGAATGTTGGAGTTTGAAGTTGTTTGATCATGAGGTTTCTAAATTACTTGG
The DNA here is from genome assembly GCA_003254925.1 of Chamaecrista fasciculata. Lineage (NCBI taxonomy): Eukaryota > Viridiplantae > Streptophyta > Magnoliopsida > Fabales > Fabaceae > Chamaecrista > Chamaecrista fasciculata. Next base: position 297,422 of record QANZ01020176.1, read on the forward strand.
CTGCCCTGCTGCTGATTTTCTTAGAGGAAAGGATCCGGTATGTATATCTCTATTTTTTATTGACATATTCTTGAAGGAATTAATATAAGACATTTATATTGTTTTTCTTTTACTGCTTTCCCTTCAGGAGGATGCTATTCTGAATTATTTTCCTGAAGAGATCCAAGAATTAGTGGGAATGGTTTTACTATTTAAATTGAAGCTGTCTGAGGCCTGTTTCTGCACATCTGATCCAACTTTTGATGTTTCTGCTGTTTCTGACAATGAAGAGCTTTTGGAGAAGTTTAGACTGAATAGACAATGAAGTTTTTTTTACTGATTTTTCATTTTTGCTAGATTGTTCTTTAATTTGCTGCATCTTATTTGGACTGTTCTATAATTTCAGTACTATCAAAGTTTGATGTAATTTCTTTTTTTCCTGTTTTATTTATTTTCTTATTTATTGGCTTACAGACAATATATTATTGCAGTTGATATATATTTAGCATTATTGCCAATTTTTACATTTCATTTTCATTATTTTAATGAATGTAGATGAATCTTTATATTTCTATTTTCAACCATACCACACAACATCTAAGTGAAGAGATGGCAAATAATATGCTTTAAAACAGATGGCAAATAAAATATAGATCCATAGCAGACATGTACCTATATTCCTCAAACTGTTATTAGACATAAAGTCTTATCATTAAACTTTTTTTCCCTTTTTGTTCAATTGCAATTTTCAGTAATGGCAAATATCTTATAAGAGTTGTCAAATATAGTAGGACTTTCCAAACAATTCACTAATGGTGACTGTATTCTGCATATTCTTTCTGTCAATAAGATAAGTGAAGATACATTTTGATAGACATACAGCTATTGAAATTCGCAAAGTCATAAATATAAGATGCATTGTTTTTAACCATTTGTCATCGAAAATGTAGTTAAATCTCAATTTGAATGGATTAGTTGTAAATTCTGATATTATTTTACTTTAATTCAGCCCAATATTCAAAATTTACCAGAAATATGCTTTCCTTGGAATTTTAAAAGGTGTTATTCTTATTACTTATTTATTTAAGTTGAATTGTACAAGAACCTACATATTTAGTTAAATTTGAATGGGAAAGGAAAAAATTATTTTGGATAGCGTAATAGTTTTTTTGGTAAACTAACATTCATTACTTGAGTCCTATTACTGTTGGAATTGAATCTGTCTCATGCATGTTTCCAATATAACCCAAGGTATGATATTATTTATTGAATTGTCAATGAAGCTGTTATGGAAAAACGTAGACTAAATACAATGAAGTACTTTCCAGTGTTGTTAATACCCTAAGTAATATCTATGTTTGGAAACCTAAAACGTTGTTACTAAAAACATGTTTACATCCAAGTTAAAGAGTTTCTTGGTTTGTTGCTGAGTCCTTATATTTAGGGTTTAAGATTGTCTACTTTGTCAAAATAGTATAATTTTTGTCTAATTTATATTAAACAGCTTATTTTAACAATCAATGTGTTTAATTTATTGTAAGCTAAGTAAATGTAGTTCATATTTAGTAAAACAACTTTTGCATTGCAAGCATCAGCCAACTTATATCCTAATTCAGCATCTTATTTTGCAAGATGAGAGAATTTACCTCCCTTTTTGTAATTTTATCTCTCTTATTGCAAGACCTTGCAAACTTTAATTCTCCTATACCAGATTGTTACGCTGCATCAAAAGAAAATCAATTTTTTATTAACTTTGTGGAAGAGAGGAAGCTAATATTTTATTTATGACAAATTATAATAGTCTGATCTAAAACAGAACATAAACATTAAAAGGATAGTATTCATAAGAGAGAGGATACTAATTTGATTTTTTATAAGTAATATCTATGTTTGGAAACCTAAAACGTTGTTACTAAAAACATGTTTACATCCAAGTTAAAGAGTTTCTTGGTTTGTTGCTGAGTCCTTATATTTAGGGTTTAAGATTGTCTAATTTGTCAAATTAGTCAAAATTTCGTCTAATTTATATTAAACAGCTTATTTTAACAATCATTGTATTTAATTTATTGTAAGCTAAGAGAATGTAGTTCATATTTAGTAAAACAACTGTTACATTGCAACCATCAGCCAACTTATATCCTACTTTAGAATCTTATTTTGCAAGTTAAGAGAATGTACCTTCTTTTTTTGTAATTTAATATCTCTTATTGGAAGACCTTGCAAACTTTAATTCTCCTATATCAGATTGTTTCTCTGCATCAAAAGAAAATCAATTTTTTATTAACTTTGTGGAAGAGAGGAAGCTAATATTTTATCTATGACAAATTATAATAGTGTGACCTAAAACAGAACATAAACATTAAAAGGATAGTATTCATAATTTAAAGGATAGTAATTTGATTTTTTATAAGTAATATCTATGTTTGGAAACCTAAAACGTTGTTACTAACAACATGTTTACATCCAAGTTAAAGAGTTTATTGGTTTGTTGATTAGTCCTTATATTTAGGGTTTAAGATTGTCTACTTTGTCAAAATAGTCTAATTTTTGTCTAATTTATATTAAACAGCTTATTTTAACAATCAATGTGGTTAATTTATTGTAAGCTATGAAAATGTAGTTCATATTTAGTAAAACAACTTTTGCATTGCAAGCATCAGCCAACTTATATCCTAATTCAGCATCTTATTTTGCAAGATGAGAGAATTTACCTCCCTTTTTGTGATTTTATCTCTCTTATTGCAAGACCTTGCAAACTTTAATTCTCCTATACCAGATTGTTACTCTGCATCAAAAGAAAATCAATTCTTTATTAACTTTGTGGAATAGAGTAAGCTATTATTTTATTTATGACAAATTATAATAGTCTGACATAAAACAGAACATAAACATTAAAAGCACAGTATTCATAAATTAAAGTATAGTATTTTGGATTTTCTGAGCCATAATAGTGAAATATCTAACAATATTACCAAATTTCTAATGTAATTTCGCTATTTTATGTCAATTTAGGTGATTATTGGTATTTCCATTTTGAATCAGAGCACACATATATCTATGATTTAATATTGGAATTGTAAACATTTAGAACTTTTCGAATTCAACATTGGAATTGTAAACAATTTGTGAAAATTACTCTAAAATCAATTTAGAATGAACTCTTAGATACTTTTTAGACTGCTATTTTCAAAAATTCATTATTCTTGACCATAAGATATAGAATCTTTTTAATTGAATATCTAAATGTAATCAATTATTCAAATTTTCAAAGATCTTCTTAGAATCAATTTGAGAAAACTGAATATCCCTAAAGAATTATAATCAAGTAAATTGATTCGAATTTTTAGGCAAGTATCTATTTCTGGCAACCTAGAATGTTTTTTCTAATAACATATTTACTTCCAATTTAAATTCGTTTTAGGGTTGCTAAAGAGTCCTTATATTTAATGGGAAATCTATAGATTGTTATTCGTTCAGAGCTTTATATAGGTTCAGAGCTTGCAAGGTTCAAAGCTTTACACAGTTCTGAAGTTCTTTTCTAACTTCTGCAGAGTTCCAACTTTCTTCAACATGTCTCAACCTTTTGACAATGTCAAAGATCTACATCCACTAAACACCAACCCAACTATTAAGGTTAGGATCGTTCACATATGGAACTCTGCTTCATACATAAATCGTTCTGACTATTCCAGTTTTGAGATGATTCTCTGTGATCAACATGTAAGTCTTCTTTATGAAATTACCATTTTTTTATACACAGATTTTGAAATAATGAAATAACCACTTTTTAGATGTATTTATTTATATGTTGTCTATTTTGTTTTAGGGTGACTGTATTCATGCTGAGGTTATGAAACCCATCTTAACAAACATGAATGTTACTCTTGAGGGTGGCAAGGTTTATGCTATAACGAAATTTGCACTAGATGGAAACCATGGTCTGTTCAAGACCTGTATGCATCTATTCAAAATCAAGTTTACAGACAGTACAATTGTAACAGTTTTGGAGGATGACCCAAAGATAAGCTACTATGGATTTAACTTCACATCTTTTCCTGATATAAGTTCATCAAGTCATGTTGACAGCGTTATAGTTGGTCAGTATCTAATTTATTTCGTTGTTTCAATTTATTTTTTTGTTTCTAATTCAGTTTTCTATTTCCTATTCTATTTATGTTAACAGATGTTATAGGTATGTTGACCAACATGTCAAAAGTACATTACTATATTTCAGAAGGGCAACCTAAAAAGACTATTCATATTGAGCTAACTGATTTACAGTAAGATTTACAGAGGTTTTTTATTTATCTGCATTTATGATTGGTATTTGAATGTTGGTAAATGTATATATTGTTTGTTTTTAGTTATATATGTCACCTTTTAATTCGTGAATTTTTATATTTATAGGGGAGACAAGATTCATTGTATTTTGATAGATCCTTTTTGTGAGATTCTACAACAATACTTAGATATTGTAGGTAGTAGACCTGTTGTTATTTTGCTTCAATGGGTGAAGATAAAGAATTGTGAAGGTATTTTCGTCATATACTTTTTTACTTTTTAGAGGTCTCATTATTGTAAGCTAGCCTTAATTTTTTTTTCAATTTAGGAGATTCTGCCAGTCCAACTGTTTATAACCTTCCCCTTTCTTCAAGAATGTTTATAAATCTGCAGGTTCAAGAGTGTCAAGATTTTGTGTTGAGGTATTTTTTATATTTTTATGTTCTTAAGCTTAAATCTTATGTATGGAGTTTAAATTTGCCAACTGGATTATGTTTTCAGGTTTTTTGATTTCCCGGTTACAGATGTGAAAAGTGTTCAGAACCAAAAATAGTCAACTGCAATGCTCAGTAATTTACAAGTTTAATTATGTCAAAAAGTTTTGTCAATGTATCTTTAATATGTTCCTATGCTACTGTACTGGATTTTCGGTTCTTAATGCTCTTCTAATAGTGTACTTAATCTTTTCAGGGAGATAAATGTTGCTGTTGATGGTTTTGTTCGAATTCATGATCGGGGAAGCAATTTTGTTGATTAGTGAAAGAATGGACATTTTAATATTTTACATTAGATATTAATCTTTTTATACATTCTCTGTTTTGAAGTTTCTCATACATTCAATTTATAGTGTGATGACTTATCATTTTAATAATTATGATTTTAAATATTATAGATTTTTAATTTTGTCTCTTAATTGTAATTAAAAATGATTATGGTTATGCATTCAATTTTAGTAATCCAATTTTAGCTTTCAAGAATTTGTACAGTAGTTCAGTAGTAATCCAATATCATGGTTATGCAAATGGCTATCCAATATCATGGTTCAAATATTAATGTAAATATCAATTAACCAATGTCTAACATTCTTTTTCACAGAAATACAATGATCAATGACAACAGAGTTCAGTGAATCAGCTTTAAGCTACCAATAATTTTCAAGATTAAAATAATATCTTCTACAATAATGATTTTGGAAACAAAACATACATATTTTTTTATGAATCAGATTTAAACTCACCATGACATTGGTTAATTTATAAATCTAATTCGGTCAAATGTATTTTTTTAAAAATTCAATGTCATTTGCATATTATTTGTGTAACTATGGGGAGTTGCAAATTTTTTTTTGAACGAAATTAATTTAACCGTTTAAGTGACTTAGTGGTGATTTTTTACATATTGGTTCAATTTCCTAAATTAAATTTTGTATTTGCTAAGCCAACTAGAAAATTGATAAAATACGGCTAATTAATGTGAAATTTATGAAAATTTATTCTAAGCAAATCAGAATAATGTGGCCATGAACTATTCATGTACCTGCACGTGAGATAGTGGGAGGTTATTAATTAACATGTTAAACCATTATATGCATTAACTTAACCATTACTCAATTTTTCTGATTTTCTAAGAGGTTTTGGAATCTTAAACGATTCATTTAATATTAATTACTTATTTATATCTTCTCCAATTACCATTTATTCATTTTAAATTTTGTCCATACGTGTTTCTCTATCATATAACCGCTCATGTTCATGTATAACTGCTGTTCCACTACATAAACAGTCCCATTCTTAATTCTAATATCTTCAGAAGTTATCATTGTTATCTATAGTCTGATTTCGCTCCCAGAAATATAGCCCTCCCTGCCCCATCACGTCAATCCCACGAGCATCTTCTCTCTAGCCCTACATTATATCTAAATATTCTGTTCGAACCAGCTTCTGCGAGTTTCTTCTACTTCTCTATTGCAAATGGCTTTCCATTTTGTTGCCGACTTAGTTCCCTTGCCTAAATGCTGGAGAATTAAGGTCAGAGTACTCCGTCTATGGAAGACACCTTCTGTCCTAAATCCTGATGTTAATGCCAGCATCGATATGGTTCTCTGTGATAGTTCGGTTAGTTTGAAACATTTCAAATGTTGTTTTTTCTTCTCATTTTCCTGGAATCTCTGTTTCGCTAACCAATATGTTATAGTGATGATTTCCTACTTAATCTGTTTGTTTTCTTTTTTGAAGGGATCCCGAATCTCAGTACATATAACAAAGTTCTTCTTTTCGAGCTTTACTGAGTTGCTGGAGGAAGGAAACGTTTTCATAATTTCTAATTTTAGTTTGTCTCCCAACCGTGGTTCTTTCAAGACTTCAGTACATCCTTACAGAATTAAGTTCCAGGAGAAAACAGTTGTTGAACAAGTTGAAAATGATCCTGCCATATCTTTATATGGTTTTAATTTCATACCCTTTTCAAATATTTCTACCAAGATCCACGATGAGGATGTTTTGGTTGGTCAGTTTCTTACTTTACTCATCAATTTTAAATATTATGCATTTTACTTACATGTTGTATTGACTTATTCATTGTTTCTTAACAGATGTCATAGGTTTGCTGTCATGCAAGAGTGATGTAAATCATTTTATTAGTGAAGGAAAAATTTCCCAGTCTATTGAAATTGAACTTACTGATTCTGAGTAAGCTTATTTTTGCTAAGACTATAAAATAAAAATAATACTACTGGACTTCCCTAAATAGTACTCTAATGTTTTTATATTGTTATATATTGATTCTTTGTACTTTTTAGGTCAAATAAATTATTTTGTACATTAAGTGGACTTCCCTGTCAATTGTTGGATGAATATTTGAGGACTGCCTCAGCCAAACCAATTGTTATTGTTCTTCAATGGATGAAGATCACAGGTTTTTCATTTTTTCCTAACATTTTTTTGTCAATATAATATTTTGTACAATGATTTTAACATGTATATAATATGAATTTCATTGCTAAAGGTAATTTTGCACCGCGTACTATTTATAATGTACGAAAGCAGTCCCGAATTTTTATAAATCCACAGCTACAAGAATGTGATCTTTTTCTTTCAAGGTATTATTTTAATACACAGGTTTCTTATCTAATATATTGTTTTAGTTGTTTTAGTTGTTATTTTAATCCACAATTTCATAATGTTTACAGGTTTTTAGATGGTCCCGGTGATGACTATGATGATTCTGATATAAGTTGGTATTCTGATGGTTCTATGCAATCTATTGAACATGATATATTGAGCTCTACTTCTGTCTCGAATCTGAGGGCCCTTGACAATCGCTCCTCTGATGTTAGTTTTAGTTGCTTATCATTTTTTTTATCTTATGTTTTCTTCTTAACTAATTATTGTTTATTTTTACAGGTTAAATTTTGTGTGAGTTTGGGTGTGATTGTAAGTGTTGAGTCTAAAAAAGGGTGGTACTATAATTCATGCCCAGGTTGCACAAACAAAGTTATCCATGATGATCGTGGTTTCTATTGCATTAGTTGTGGCCATATGCTGCTATCTGTTATACCAAAGTTTAAGGTGGAATTTGAAGTGTCAGATGATTCTATATGTTCAACATTTTTGTTATTTGATCGTGAGGTTGCTGCATTAGTCAATTGTTCTGCTGCTGATATTGTTAAGGATTTGGTCTCTGTATGTATTAAATTTTCTTATAAATCCTAATATATGTGTAGATTTATTTAATTATTTGATATTTAACATATTACTTATCTTTCCTCATTAGGATTTTCGTGTTGTCAAGTCTATTCCTGAAAGGATCCATGATTTGGTTGGAAAGGAGTTGTTGTTTAAACTGAAGATAAGTCCTGACAGTTTGTCCTGTCCTGATCCAACTTTTATTGTGTTGGCCATTTCTGAGAACGAGGATTTGATAAAAAAATACAAACTACACAGAGACTATGTTAAGGTGTTGTATTAGATTTTTGAATTTCATTTTAATTTCATATATATTTCTTACTATTTTCGTTTACTTTTTACAGGATGCAACTGTTAAGCAACAGGAAGCTGTTGTTAAAGACTCTGTGAAGGTTCTTCATTCAATTTTATGATAAAAAATTCCTTCAGTACTTTAACTAAGTTGTGTAACAATATTTCTAACTTATTTTCTATACAGGGAACTCTGTTAAATGAAATCGACCCAAAGAACTCCAAGGCTTCTTCTTCAAAAGAACTCAGTGGAGATGAAAATCCCACTTCCCCTATGAACAAGAAATTGAAGTCTCTTTCAGATTAACACAAACTTTAGAATCTGTAGTTTTTTATTTAATTTTGTTAACTATGATTTGATGACAGCCTTGGTCGTTATTTGTAACAATGTACAGTATTTTGACAAGTACTTCATCATGTATGGTTAATTTTGGTATGTTTAAAACTTTGTTTTCCTACATTGGTTTTCAAATATATGGTATTGTTGTTATTATTCTTCCTCTGCTTCTATATTGTTCGCAACTTTGTTGTAAATCCAAAGTTGATTTACAAGTTTATTGTATTTGGTTAAATTTTTTACCTAAAACGGTTCCTAATTTTTTTTTAAAGCTTTCTCAAATTGTTTAGTAATCTATTTTTATGTTACCCTAAAATACATCCCATATAACATCCATTGTATTAGAAATTGAATGATAAGTCTAATATTTGGTTCAGTTTATTTTTTTAACATAAGATTTTCTGAATGACTAAGTTAGCTAATATGTATAACAAAGACCTACAACTCAAGAATGTTAACATAGGAATTGAAATGTCAAAAGGTTAACAGAAATTTGAATTGATGCAGAAAATGAATAAGTTTAACTGTTATAACTTTAACAAGCCCATATATGTTACTTTCCAATAATGGTCAAAATGAAAACAATTGAGTATGTCCAGAATCTCTTTAATTTCTTAGAAACACTAATAGTCACGCAAGAAAATTGGAAGACAAATTTGTGTCATAGTTTTTACCTATATTTGAGTCAATATTGGAAGTTGAACTATTCTTGAAAATTGTTTCAGCAGCTTAATACTTCCACTTAATCCCTGTACATGTTGTTATAGAATTTGATCTTCGATTGTGCAGTCCTGTTAGTCAGTTAAACAATGAAGAAACAATAAATGAGTGCCTGTTTAAATTCATACTTACTATTATAACTCACTATAATTAAAGAAAGGGAATGTCAACAGTTGTTTTGAAAAGGTAGATTGTATCCTATTTAAAGTTTAAAGTTAAACATGGCAGATAGGAACTTCATATTCTGAATGCCAGATATTAACTAATCTTTTTCTTTCAATCTCAATGTACTATGCATTATTTTTATCAGTTTATTTTGTTAACATAAGATTTTCTGAATGACTAAGTTAGGTAATATCTATAACAAAGACCTACAACTCAAGAATGTTAACATACGAATTGAAATGTCAAAAGGTTAACAGAATTTTTGAATTGATGCAGAAAATGAATAAGTTTAACTTTTATAACTTTAACAAGTCCATATATGTTACTTTCCAATAATGGTCAAAATGAAAACAATTGAGTATTTCCAGAATCTCTTTAATTTCTTAGAAACACTTATAGTCACGCAAGAAAATTGAAAGACAAATTTGTGTCATAGTTTTTACCTATATTTGAGTCAATATTGAAAGTTGAACAATTCTTTAAAATTGTTTCAGCAGCTTAATACTTCCACTTAATCCCTGTACATGTTGTTATAGAATTTGATCTTCGATTGTGCAGTCCTGTTAATCAGTTAATCAATGAAGAAACAATAAATGAGTGCCTGTTTAAATTCATACTAACTATTATAACTTACTATAATTAAAGAAGGGAAATGTCAACAGTTGTTACATCCAAGGTAGATTGTATTCTATTTAAAGTTTAAAGTTAAACATGACAGATAGGAACTTCATATTCTGAATGCCAGATATTAACTAATCTTTTTCTTTCAATCTCAATGTACTATGCATTATCTTATGGTAATCCATGAACGATAATTAATGTTGTTCAATTTCCTATTGAATATATTGGTACCCGAGATAGTAATAAATATATAAGTTAATGACTTTAGTAATAAACTGTTTACTTGAAATATATTTCAGCTTCCTTATTTTTGTTAGAGTTGTTCGAAGAAGAATTGTTTTCAAATTACAGTTCAGAATCAAAATGGCTGATAAGTTTGACAATGTAATGAATTTAAATCATCTGAATAAAAATAGTTCCTAAATTAGTTAGCTGTAATTTAACTGACCACAATATTCTTTATTTGTTTTCCTATTGCAATTTTTGGAAATATAAAAATTGTTTTTCTTATTAATCATTTATCTAAGTACATTTTACGAAGAACCTCTTTAGTCATTCTATATCTTAATGGGGAATATCAATATTATTTTCTGTATTTGCATTGTTTTTTGGGTCAAATAAGCTTCATTATTTATGTTGTTTTTCTCCATATACTTATAAATGTAGTCAGAGTTTTTTAGTAATTTCTATTGTGTCAACTATACTTTATTCTTATTGTTTAAATCATTGCCTGAATTCGCTGCAACTTTTTGATTTTGGAATATGGCCAAAATATATGATGATGTTGAAGATTTACACCCGTTATGCAAAGATTGGGCAATAAAGGTCAGAATTGTTCACTTATGGAAGACTCCTGCAATTTTAAGTTCTTCTGATGACTATAGTTTGGAAATGATTCTTTGTGATCATAAGGTAAATATTAAATTGTTTCTTATCACTATGGCTGGAAACAATGGAAATCACAAAAGATTTAGATATATCTATTTGAATTTTGTGTACTTTATTTCAGGGTGCCTGTATTCATGCTGCTGTTAGTAAAAAGCTGTTAAGTAATGTTAATTTCGATCTTCAGAGTGGCAAGGTGATTGTTCTGTCTAATTTCACTTTGCTATCAAACCTTGGAAGGTACAGGACATGTATGCATCCCTTCAAAATAAGGTTTAAAGACAGTACAGTTGGTAAGATAATGGAAGATGACCCGAACATAAGTTCCTATGGATTCAACTTTGTACCTTTTCCAGACATAACATCAAACACCCATGACGACAGTTTTTTAGTTGGTTAGTGAAATTGTTTGTTCTCTTTACATAATTGTGATTCTTTAAATTTGATTCATTTCTATTAACTACACTGCGACTTTTAACAGATGTTATAGGTATGTTAACTTACAAAAGAAAAGTGAATCAATACACTGAAGATGGAGAAGACAAAAGGAGTGTTGATGTTGAGCTTACAGATCTAAAGTAATGATTAGTTATTTAATCTGTCGTGTAGATTTAAATTTGAATATAATGTATTTTTTTTAAAAACTATTTGTTACTTTGGCATAATTTAATATCTTTTTTTGGTAGGGCAAATAAGATTCAATGTATTCTCAGAGGTTCGTTTTGTGATATGCTACAAGAATACTTAACAAAATCTGGGAGTAGACCTATTATTATTGTCCTTCAATGGGTGAAGATAAAGACTTTTGAAGGTTTTTAAGTCACAATATTATAAATCCTTTTTATATAGGTGGCCTTTAAAATAGATCTAATATTTGTTTATCTGTTTAGGATCTTCTGTTGGAAGGAGGGTTTATAACATGCCTCTATGTTCAAGAATGTTTATTAATCCGCATGTTCCTGATTGTCAGGATTTTATATTAAGGTATGTATAAATTCTTCAATTTGTATTGTTTTGACTCTTGGCTGAGTATGCTTTGGCCTTAATGTGCAAATTTTTTCAGGTTTTTTGACTTCCCTATTAAGGACATTGTTTCGAGCATTTCCAATGTCCAAATGAAATATCCAGATGATGTAGTTGAAGATGATATTCTGCTGCTTACAGTTGCCAAAACTATCAGGGGCCTTCGTAAATACTTAACAGAGGTAATTTTATTTTGTCTTCAACTTCATTTATTTTGGTTTTGTCATTTGGCGATATGCCTACCTTGGAATAATTGACTAATGGTAAAAGTCATGTATTACAGAATTTTTTTTCTACGGCATACTTTATTTAAGAAATTTATCAGATGGATCCTTATTGATTATCTTTATTTATATTTAACAGATAAAAGCATGCGTGATTCTTGGGGTTGTTATTACTATTGACAGAGACAAGGGTTGGTGTTACAATGCGTGTAAAAGATGCAATAGGAAAGTTACCTTTGAGATGAATGGATTTTTCTGTTCAAATTGTGGTCAGGTTGTCTATACTGTTGTTCCAAGGTATAGGTTGGAAGTAAAAGTGTATGATGAGACAGGGTATGCTGTTTTTGTTCTGTTTGACCATGAAGTTATTCAACTGATAGGTTGTTCTGCTTCAGAGTTGATTAATCAGTTAGTTGCTGTATGTACTACCTTTCATTAAACCTTCAATTGTTGATCTTTAACACTCTTATTGATCATATAACCTTTTTTTTGATGGTTTCCAATTTTATGTTCTGTTGCTTTTTCAAGGAAAATGGATTCGTGCCTGAATTTCCTGATAGACTGAATGTGTTATTGGGAAAACAGTTGCTTTTCAAGGTGGCAATTACTGCTTCTTACAATCACCTTGACACTGATCACAAGTATATTGTGATTCAGGTTTCTGATAACAATCAATTGAAACAGAAGTACAAATCTTACAAAACTTATGATGAGGTAATTTTTTTTTAACATTATTTTGTCTTCCATTTCTTTATCTTATATATCATTGTGTCTGATTGCAGGATGAGTATTGGGGAAAGCTTGAACCTGATGTCAAACACACTTTTAAGGTTTTAGACCTTTTATTTGTTTTTACCTGATCACCATGTTATTGTAAATAATTGTCTTCTAATTTTTTCTATCATAATTTTGTTTTTAGGAAACTCCAGTGATTGATCTTGAGGACTCCAACGCAGGATATTTATCTCCACTAAAAAACTTTGGACAAGATTTTGAGTACCATTTTTCTGATCAAAGTGTTGACACACCAAGTTCCTCTGTGGCCAAGAAATTGAAGTCTGTTAAAGATTTTTATAATGATTAATAGGGTTACAATTTATTTTGTTTTATTTAGTACTGTTGGGATGTTTTGTTATTTCGGATGTTTTCATGTTTCATTTTTATGTACATTTAGTTCATTACTTTGACAATTATGGTTTTGATTACCTTTTTACTTTTATCCTTTTTTGACAATACAATTTTGCTACTTTTATCCCTTTTTGACAAATTAACTTATGTTATACATGATGAATTTCTTCAGTTCAATACTGTGGATTAGGAAAAAAATAGAAATCCTAATATTGTGCATTAAATATTACACTACTTTTTCAGAATAAAGTTATTAACTATTGTTTCATTTCAATTATGTCAAGAATTCAGATATGACAATTATAGAGTGGATTGATGTCTGATTATCATTTAAATTATAGAAAGGACACTGTAACTTCCAATATTTCACAAGTTAGTTATGTGTTTTTTTGAGTTCACATAGTTGCTATGTTTTGAAATCCACCAAAAAGAGATAAATTATATACATCCATAGGTTCCGATATCTGTAATTCAACATCATTGCATTCAAGTAATTATTTTCTAACAAACTTATTCTCTAAATAAAATGAACAAGAGAACAAGAAATGTTAAACTAACCTTAGAACTTCATATTCCAGATGCCAATACATTTAGTTATTATTTTTTGAACCATCATTATACATCTGCGATTACAAAGTTCAACAAATTTTATTGTTAATACCAATTGTTTGATTGTAATTAACAATTGCAAAACATGGAAATAGTCCTTTGCTATTATCAATATAGCATTGATTGAACAAAGTACAGTCTATACAAGTTCCTTTAATAAATCAGAATCTCTTCAAATTCATGTTAACTATTATAACTTGGCGTAATAAAAAATGGAATTTGCTACTAGAGTCCTTTAATAGATTAATTGAAAACTATGTAAATTAACATAATCTCTAAAGAAAACGAAAAGTCAACAAGAAATGCAAAACTAATCTTGGAACTTAATATTCCAGATGCCGATACATTGAGTAATCTTTTTTTGAACCATCATTAAACATTTGCAATTAGAAAGTTAAACCATATTTTTTGTTAATAACCTACGTACTGTTGCAATTATTAATTGCAGAGTATTGAAATAGGCTTTTGGTATTCTCAATATAGCATTCGTTAACTGATGGTCATCCATCAATTATAATTGGTTGATTTTCAGATTAAAGTAGTCAATTCAATCAGTAAACAGTCAAACTAAATTAATTTTGCTGACATTCCAATTTATGGGAATGGTGCTCGAGGAATTAATTTATTTATGGTATATTATCTTCAATCTTCAAGTATATATAAGTTGTGTTAGTTTAGTCAGTGTTGTTTGACGCTGCTTCGTTTATAATTTTCATTTCAGAATCAAAATGCCTCCTAAGTACGACAATGTGGTGGATTTAAATCCTTTGAAGAAAAATATGCAGATCAAGGTGAGGGTGATTCGTTTATGGAAGATGCCTGCCTATAATAATCCATCAGAATTTTTTTCCCTTGAGATGGTTTTATGTGATAAATCGGTGAGTTGATTCAGTTGGCCAATGTTTCCTAATTTATTTTGTAAGTTCATTATCTCTGTCATATGAATAAGAGCTTATTGTTCAGTTGTGTTCTTATCAGGGTGGCCATATTCATGGTTATGTAAAAAAGTGTTTTTTGCCAAAGTTCAGCAGACAATTGGTTGAAGGCAAGGTCTATTCGATATCCAAGTTTCTTCTTGGTCAAAATGGAGGATCCTACAAGACCTGCATGCACTCTTATAAAATAAATTTCCAATTCTCTACAGAGGTTAAGCAGTTGGAAGATGACAAGGCTATATCACTATATGGTTTTTCTTTTGTTCCTTTTCCTGACATATCTTCAAGAGTTCATGATGATACTTGCTTGGTTGGTATGTATATTATAATTTACTTAAATGCATTTTATGCTTCATTGTTTAATGTTTTTGAAAGATTTCATTTCCATGAATATGTTTTGAAAGATGAGGAGGGTATATCACTATATGCTTTGACCTTTCTTCAACAGATTTGATTGGAATGCTTACAGGGAAGACTGATGTCCATGAAACTAATAAGAATGGAAAAGTCTCTAAACGCATTGATATAGAGTTAACTGACTTAGAGTATGTTTATTTCTAATGTATTCATTCTATCATTTTTCTGTGTGATATGTTATTGGATTTACTTTCTTAATGATGTTGTTTTTAGGAGAAATAAAGTTATGTGTTCTTTGTGGGATCATTACTGCGTCATGTTGGAAGATTACTTAAAGATTGCTGAAGATAAACCAATTGTTATTCTACTGCAATGGTGTAAAATTAAGGATTTTCCAGGTTTGCACTATTGTGTTATTTAAATATTTTTATTGTATATAGTAAATGTTAACAACATTGACACATATATATATTAAGGGAACTATGCTGCTCGGAAGATTTCAAATTCTCTTTACTCTACCAGAATGTTCATAAATCCTCAACTAAATGAATGTCACGAGTTTCTGACAAGGTAAAACAATTTT
>QANZ01020179.1:0-14660 GCA_003254925.1 Chamaecrista fasciculata
CAGGAGAGGCTCGCTTATGACTAAACCCATGCAGGACTCTCCGGGACGGTCCAACAATTTGTAACCCTTACAAAATTGCACCATGGCTCTCGAGAAGCATCTAGTGCATGTATCTCTATACACCGAGGTCATGCTGGTCTTAGTTCATTCACGTTCCCACGTGAATGATCGACCAGGGACAGTTGTACGGGGCGTTTGCTAGAAGTCCACGTGACGCGTCCTTCCTCCACCGGTGATCCACACTAACAGTTTGTCGAGCACCAAGGTGCTAGCCTTCTGTTCTTTTCTCCAAAAGAACCACGGACTCTACAGTGTTTGATTTCAAGAACTCCTTCTTGAATTAGGAACCCAAGGTGGCGCAATGAGGAGGAAACACAAAACTCCTTTCGTTTTCCTTCTGTCAAAGACCCTAATTTTTGGTGACTACAAATCGAATTTTCTAACTCCTTAGGCAAACTAGTGTGTGACCCAGCAGGCCTCACGTGAAGTTGGCAGCAAGCCATCTCTATGACTTACAAGTCGTGAGCGGACTCTAGCAGGCCATCACGACTACCCAAAACACGTGAGTTATCGTTTTTACCAAAACCGACTTAACCTTAGTACCACCTTGTCATAGACCCTATTGTCACACTATATTTTGGTCATGGATTAGGCACAGGAAAGTTATCCATAATCCAAACCACAACTTTCTCGATCTTCTTGAGTAAGTCCCATTTCCCAGCGTGGCCAAGCATTTCCTTGGCCAAGCATTTCCTTGAATCTCCCATTCACCCGTGTCTCCTCAAGATCAAGGTAGATACGTGTCGTGGAGGGCGATCACCGCTCTACGATCAACAAGATTTTAACAAGGTGTTTTATTGATGGCATTAAAACTTAAGATTTTTTAAAAGGGTTCAATTTTTAATGTTCCGTTTTAGTTCAATTTTAAGCTGATTTTAAAATTAAACGAGTGTGCCAAGTGTGTATTTCCCCATGTATCTCATGCATATAAACACATGCACAGATTTTGTATCTCATACCAAATCCTACGCTCGTATCGTATACGTGGTTGTAGCGTAAAATTAAATATTGCATGTTAAAATTCGCACCCCTAGGCATACATCTAGCGCATTGCATCTCATACAAAATACTAAATGCATAAAAACACACCGTGTTTAGATATGGCTCATCTACCCTATAATCCCCTCAAGCCAATGAGAGAATTTTTCTAAAAGGAAAAATAAAATTACATTGGGAAAAACCTCAGGTACATTGAGGTATAAACAAAATGTAAAATTACATCGGAATATAGGGAGACGACACGCCGGCCGTATTTATTAAAAATCCTAGAGCCCTATCCAACACCATATAAAACATATATGAACAATTCAGATATTAATATATCAAACACGGCATACAAAAACAATTTTTAAAATGTGTTAAATTAGGGTTTGTGCAATTTTAACATGCCTTCTTGAAATTTAAGCCTTGTATCAATAATTATAGAATTCAAGAATCACATTCAAGAATTCAAATTATTGACCCAAAATTTTTCAAATTCATAATTTTAATAAATTTTCAGTCATCCCACAATATTATAATTAAAACAATTCTAATTATAATTATATAGGGATTTTGACCAAGAGCTTAATATTCAAGAACAATTTTCCAAATCAATCCGATTGATTTCCTATGTATCATATACATATAATTTGCACCAATTCCATAGATTAAGTTTTTAAAGAAAACTTCCGGTGGATTTTCGCAAATTCAAAAATACGATTGAAAGCGGTAAACAAACATCATACATCACATGTACAATCACCAAAACTAGAATAAACCCAAAATTAGCGTGTCTCTGATACCAGAGCGGAGCGCAGCGGAAGCAAAAATAAATTTAATAAAAACGCAGTGCTTTGTGATTTCCTACAGGATCCGCCAATTGAATTTAAACCAGCAAAAGGAAGAAGTATACCTCAATTCAATCGACGGGTTTGAAAATACTGCGATTCAGAGAAGTCCACTCCAAGCATCCTTCCTCTACCGGTGATCCACACGAACAGTTTGCTGACACCAAGGTCCTAGCCTTCATTTCTTTTCTCCAAAAGAACTCGGGACTCCAATCTACGTTTCTTGGTGATCAAGAACTATTCTTGAACAAAGACTCTAGGTGGCGCAAGAAACAAGAACCCTTTCTTGTTTCCTCTCACAAAACCCTAGTTTTTGGGACAAGTCGAATTCTCTTGTCTCACAAGAAGTCAAAACCCTCACTTGTTTGTGTGTGCTCTATAAAAGTCGACTTGCTCCTATGCTTTATATAGTTTGGGGAAATTTGATAATTATGATTTAGGGTTTCCCTAAATTAGTGGATTATCAAATTATAAAATTATGAGATTACAATAATATCACAATTTTAGGACTTGAATTCTTAATTAAAATATTACCTTAATATCTTAATTTGAATTCAAAATGCAATCTTTGAGAATCAAATGGAAGATCAAATCTTCCGTTGGACCAACAATGCCATGCGCCATCTCCCCTTATTTTCCTTGGAATTTAATAAATCAAAATAACAATCTTAACCCTTAGGAAGTTATAACCAACCTATTTTTATCCAACAATATTGAATTAAAATATTACCCTAATATCTTTAATTCAAATTTTGAATCTTGAATATCAAAATCAAATCTTGAATTCAAATTCAAATCCAAGTCATGACTTTAATTAACAAAACATTTTCATTAATTAAAATCACCTATATGAGGCGCCACCCTCAACCAATTATCTTAATATTTGTGAATTTAATAAATCAATAATCTCCTAACTTTTAGGAACCTTATCTAATTTATTATTCCCTCATATTATAATTGTAAATAGATTAATCCAATTAACTATTTAACAATTAATATATTTAAACTTGTCTCACAAAATATCTCAAACGTAGATTTTATTTAATACAAGACTTCATGTCCTAGACATTCAGTTATGTCTTAAATAGTGTCACCGGAGTGACTCACGAATTAACCCTAATTTGTGTCCCTTTAAGCGGTGTCTAGATCCTGCTCGTGTGTGACCTAGTAGGCCTCACGTGAAGTTGGCAGCAAGCCATCTCTTTGACTCACAAGTCGAGAGCGGACTCTAGCAAGCCATCACGACTACCCAAAACACGTGAGTTTATCACTTTCACGCAAAACGACTTAACCTTAGTACCACCTTGTCTTGATCCCGATTGTCACACGAGATTTTGGTCCTGGATAAGGCACGGGAAAGTCATCCTTAATCCAAACCATAACTTTCTTGATTACCTGAGTTAGTCCCAATTCCCTGTGTGGCCACACATTCCTTGGGCAGACTCATCGAGGGGCCCAGTTAAATATCTCTCATCTCAATAAGGGACAAAATTCCATCTTGGTCAACCACATTCCTCAGCACGGTAATCAACCAAACTCGTACCTAGCCTGTATGGCTACCCTGCTACGGGTAACGATGGACTAGGCCAAAGTTCGACAACTACAATGCCAGAATAGTCAAGACCTCAGGTCTAAGGGCATCGTGATAGGTGTACAGGATAGGCTAGCTCATGACTAAAACCCATGCAGGACTCTCCGGGTCGGTCCAGCAACTTGTAACCCCTTACATAATTGAACCATGACTCTCGTAAAGCATCTAGTGCATGTATGTCTATACACCGAGGTCATGCTGGTCCTTGTTCATTTCAAGTTCCCACTTGAATGAGCGACCAAGGACTGTTTAGAATAATTATCATATAATTAATCACGGATTGTCATCATAGTAAACATGCTAATAATATGATAACGACTCAATTGATCATCCATAAATTAGTCAAACATATTATGAGCATGTTTACTATGATAGCGTCCTTGATTAATTATGAGATAATTAATCTAAACTGTCCCTGGTCGATTATTTTTGTGGGAGCGAAAATGCACCAAGACCAGCATGACCTCGGTGTATGGAGATACATGCACTAGATGCTTTACGAGAGTCATGGTGCAATAAGTAAGGGGTTACAAGTTGCTGGACCGACCTGGAGAGTCCTACATGGGTTTTAGTCATAAGCTAGCCTCTCCTGTACACTTGTCACGATAGCCTTAGACCTGAGGTCTTGACTATTCCGGCGTTGTAGTTGTCGAACTTTGGCCTAGTCTAACATTACCCTTAACAGGGTAGCCATAAGGGCTAGGTACGGGTTTGGTTGATTGTCGTGCTGAGGAATGTGGTTGACCAAGATGGGATTTTATCCCTCATTACGATGAGAGATATCTAACTGGAGCCCTCGATGAGTTTGTCCAAGGAAAGAGTGGCCACTCAGGAAATCGAGAAAGTTGTGGTTTGGATTATGGATGACTTTCCTGTGCCTAATCCATGACCAAGATATCGTGTGACAATAGGGATTATGACAAGGTGGTACTTAGGTTAAGTCGTTAACGTTAAAGCGATAACTCGTGTGTTTTGGGTAGTCGTGATGGCTTGCTAGAGTCCGCTCTCGACTTGTGAGTCATAAGATGACTTGCTGCCAACTTCACGTGAGGCCTGTTGGGTCACACATGAGCAGGATCAAGATGCTATTTTGGGACACGAATTAGGGTTAATTCGTGAGTCACTTTGGTGAGACAATTTAAGACATAGATAAATGTCTTAGGACATTATATCTTGTCTTAAATAAATATCTATGATTGTGGTATTTAAATTTGTTGGACAAATTTAAATATATTAATTGTTAAATGGTTTACAATTAAATTCTTGTTTAAAATATTAGGGAATAATAAATTCAATAGATTTCCTAAAAGTTAGGGAATTGTTGATTTATTAAATTCACTAATATTGGGGAAACAAGATAAGGGGGTGGCGCCTCTTAGGTCTTATTTTAATTAATGAAAAATGTTTTATTAATTAAATAAAGATAACAAGGTTTGAATTTTGAATTCAAAATAATATATCTTTTGGAAAAGATATATGGATTTGAATTAAAGATATTAAAGTAATATTTAATTCAATAATCTTGGAAAATAATAAATTGGTTTCCTAAAGAGTTAGGAATATTTTTTTGATTTATTAGATTTCCTAGATATGGGACTGAGGATGGCGCATATATCATGACTTGGGTGCAAGATTTGATCTTGCATTTTGAATTATAATATATGTGCAAAATCGAAATTTTAATTAAAATTATTAAGGTAATATTTTGATTATAAAATCAAATCCCTGATGACTCATTCCAACCAATAGGATTTTAGCAATCAAGATTTGGTTTCAAGATTTGATCTTGGTCACCAGGATTTCGAATTGCCCCTAGCATTTTGAATTATAATATTAGTGTAATATTATAAATCAAAGATTTAGGGAATCCTTATCCAAGATTTTAGGGATTCACTAATTGGATTATTGAAACCCTAGTTTTAGCAATGAGAAATATTATTCAAACACACACAAGAGGCAAGTTGTATAAGGCTTATTTTGAGAGTAAATTTTCGCCTACTTCTCTTAGAGAGAGAGAAAATCGCCAAGCCCTAATTTTAGTGAGAGAAAGTCGACTTCCCTCTTAGAGAGAGAACGTTCGAACTAGCTTTTAAATTTAGGGTTCTTGTGTGTTCTTGTGCCACCTTCTTGAAATCAAGAAGTGTTCTTGATTTTCAAGAATCCATAGATATTGGTTCCCGTTTTCACTTAGGAAGAAGTGAAGGAGGCTAGCACCTGGGCATCTGCCAAACTGCTCGTGTGGATCACCGGCAGAGGAAGAACACTTGGAGTGGACTTCTCAACTCGCTTATCCGATAGCACCGATTGAATTTTGGTAAATTTCTTTCTTTAACTAATATAAATGTTGATAGTGGATCCTGGAAGGAATCATAGGGAAGCCAAAAATTTTAATTTACCGTGTTTTCCGCTGCGCCGACTCTATGATTTCCAACATCCTGACCATTCAGTATATAGGTGTCTTGATATTGGTTTGCGTAGCCATTCGACCTAGGGGAGCAATATTGACTGGAAGAATTATAGTTAGATGCATTATAAGGAGAATGATTATAATTAGAAGAGTTGGAAGGATTATGACAACTATAATCATTACAAGAAGAATTATAATTATAATTATAACTAGACGAATCATGATAACTAGAAGGATTATAATTATAAGAAGAATCATCATCACCATAATATTTACTAGGAGAAAAATATTGTCTAGACATCTAAACAAAATATTTCTCAACCACCTAAAAAGAAAAGAATTTGAAAAACAAACAACTTGGGAAAAACAATTATTATTCTATAAATTTATATTTATAATTTTTTTTACTATTTTATTTAAAATTTTCGAAAATCCAAATAGGTAATTTTTTTTTTAAAAAATAATTTTAAAAATAAATTTTCAAGCTAAAAAAAATATTTAAGAATCTAGGTAATAATTAAATCAACAAGAATCTTTCAGCAAATAAAACTTTAAATTTAAAATTTTCGAAAATATCTTTTTTTTAATTTATTTATTTTTTTTATTCTCAAAAATCAGAAAATACTTTTAAATTGAAAAATATTAATCCAAAAGATCCAATCAAAAATCAAATTGAAAAGATAATCAACCGAGAATCAATTCAAATATCAGATTCAAAGTGAATCTTGCTAGAATCAAGGTTTAAAATTCAAAAGATATTAAAATTTTTTTAAAGTTATTTTTTTATAATTAATAAAAAAACAATGCAAATGCAATCCTACTATGATCCTAGATATAATGGAGTTTTTAATATGCAACTATATGAATGCGGAACCTAAATTAAATTCAAAGAATTCACACAAATAATAACTGTTATCCTTAATAGAAGTTTCCCAGCAACAACGTCCACTTTGATGTGGGTGATCAGCCCAAAAGTCAACAAGTTATTTGGCCTTCTTTTAGTGTGTTTATAATAATATATTATATTAGACCAATTAATATGCTAAGGGTTGCAACAGGGTGTGGTGAAATAAAGTGGATAAAATAGATTAATTAGCGTTTATTTATTGTAATTTATAAATAGGTGCTACTTAACGGTTTATTTAGTATTCAGATATCCAAACGGGGCCAAATCAAGAGGGAAATATCAGAATATTCAAGAAGATCACGTCGAGCACAAAATATTCTTGTGCCGGTGGATAAGCCGCTGGCGTAAGGGAGGTAAATCCCGCGGAGCAAGCATCTAAGTGAGATATGACGTCGGCAAATATCTTCAGCTCAATATTACGTTGCGCCGTGACTTTGAGCCAACGACCCAAGTGGGAAATCTCGCGGCGCAGAATATTCAAGAGCGCGAACATATAATTTGGACGACTAAGATTCAAGATATGACGATATAATCGAAATATCGCAGATGCTTCGGTGCGCTTCCGTATTGGGCCGCCGGCGCAAGCAACGGCCCAAGCGCTATTTTCTTTACTTGCGGACCAAGCACACTACTCAGCAGTATAAAGAAAGAGCTTCATTCTATGCTCAGAGCACAAGTTTTTGAAGAAACACATAATAGTTTAGAATGGTTCTCTGCCTAGAGCAAGAGTAACTAAATAGGTAGATACTTGAGGAAGACCTCAAGGATATGACTTGAGTTCATCTCATATTCATTGTAGAGATAAGATGTTGAAGTTGCATTCATAAGGTATGATCAACTCCTTCAAAGGTAATTGTTGAAGTTGTTTATACATTAGATTCTTAGATCAATGCTTTGTTTGGAATGAAACCTTGATATTCATGGAGTTTGTCTCTTTCATGATTAATAAAGTTAGCTCTTTTTGTCCTTGATAAAGAGTGTTCTATCTATCTTATAATTATAATTAGGATTGTTCTTTGTTTGTTTATTGTTCCGATGTGGCAATAATATAGATTGTCCCGAAGAGCTTGACAAATTACTCATACCTAGTTGGGATGAGTGATCAATCTTAATCTTATATTCTCTACCATTGTTTGATTGACTGTGTTTAAAGTTTGAATACATCATTTCACTTGGTTAAGTGGATGCACATTAATTATCTCTTCTTTATGATGAATGAACAATGACAGTCTATCTCTAGGGTTTTCTCTCAAGTATTGTTTTGACTCATATTATCTTATAAAATTGTGACAACCCTAAAGTCTCTAATTCATAATCCCCATCACAATTATCTTAGTCTCATCACATCGAGTTCCGCGAGAGATACGACCTTGGGTTAGCATCTATACTATATTTTAATAAATATAGTTATACTTGCAGGGCTCAAGTATAATTAAACTTGATTGCGCTTGACACCTTACGACGGGTGTCCGGTCAGCAGGCACCCGTCGTAAGGTGCCAACGAATCAAATTAATAATACTCAAGTATCGCAAGTATTACTATATATTAAAATATAGTATAGAAGCTAACCCAAGGTCGAATCTCTCGCGGAACTTCGTGGTTAGAGATAACTACTAATTATATGTATGAATTGTTCGAGATTGTGCCCTAGGGCCAATTGTTTTATGTAAATATGTTGTGAACATATTATTAATTTATGGAAGATAAATTAATGTGTTATCATGTTATTAACATGTTTACTATGATAACGTCCATGATTAATTATGAGATAATTAATCTAAATTTGTCCCTGGTCGATTATTTTCGTGGGAACGAAAATGAACTAAGACCAGCATGACCTCGGTGCAAGAGATGCATGCACTAGATGCTGGGACGAGAGTCATGGTGCAATTACATAAGGTGGTTACGAGTTGCTGGACCGACCCGGAGAGTCCTGCATGGGTTTAGTCATCAGCTTGCCTCTACTTGTACGCCTGTAGCGATGCCTTAGACCTGAGGTCATCATTATTCCGGCGTTGCAGTTGTTAGACTTTGGCTTAGTCTAACGCTGCCCGTAACGGGGTAACTATAAGGGCTAAGTACGGGTCTGGTTGATTGCCGTGCTGAGGAATGTGGATTGGCCAAAATGGGATTTTGTCCCTCATTAGATGAGAGATATCTAACTGGCACCCTCGATGAGTCTGTCCAGGAAAAAGAGTGCCACTCAAGAATTGGGACTTACTCAGGGAATCGAGAAAGTTGTGGTTTGGATTATGGGTGACTTTCCTTAGCCTAGTCCATGACCAAGATATCGTAGGACAATAGGATCTCTGACACGGAGGTACTGAGGTTAAGTCGTTTTAGTAAAAACGATAACTCACGTGTTTTGGGTAGTTGTGATGGCTTGCTAGAGTCCGCTCACGACTTGTAGGTCATGGGGATGACTTGCTGCCAACTTCACGTGGGGCCTGCTGGGTCACACATGAGCAGGAACAGAACACCATTTAAAAGGGACACGAATTAGGGTTAATTCGTGGGTCACTTCGGTGGCACGATTTAAGACACAGAGGAAATGTCTGGGACATTAGGTCTTGTCTTAATTGAGCTACAGATGTGTAATATTTAAGTTTGTGAGAAAAATTTAAATATAATAATTGTTAAATAATTAATGGGGATTAATTATTTACAATTAAAATATTAGGGAAAATAATTCAGATAATGTTCCTGAGAGTTAGGAAATTATTCAATTATAAAATTCCCTAATAATATGATGAGGGTGGCGCCTCTTAAGGATTATTTGGATAAATAAAATAGTTTTATTAATTCAAATAATAAGTTTGAATTCAAAAGATTTGATGGAGATTTGATTCAAACAGATTTGGTGAGATCTCCTCTCAGAATCTTTGGTAAATCATAAATTAAGGAAAGTTTTTGATTTATAAAATTCCAAGGAAAAGGGAGAGGGAGATGGCGCCTTCTTGTGGGTCCCAATGAGAGATTTGATCTCTCATTTGATTCTCCAAGATTGCAATTTGAATTTAAATTAAAATATTAAGGTAATATTTTAATTATAAATTCAAGTCCTAAAATAATTATATTATCAGAATATCTTGATTTTAGGAATAATTAAATCACCAAATTTTTGTCTATAAATATAAGGCAAGTCGACTTGCCCACATGCTTGACAAGCAAGTATACAACCCTAGTTTTGATTTTCTTCCTCCTAAAAGAGAGAGAGAAAATCGCACCTTTGCACCCAAGAGAGAGAAAATCGACTTTTCTCTAAGAGTTAGGGAAAATCGATCAAGCTCCATAATTTGGGTTTTGTGAGAGAAGAAAAGGCAAGAAGGAGTTCTTGTGGGGGTTTTCTTCTAAGCGCCACCTCAATTGTTGTTTCAAGAAGGTGTTCTTGAGTTCAGAGGTCTGTAGATGTTGGAGATTGTGCCCTAGGGCCAATCATTGTATTTGATAAATATGTTGTGAACATATTATTAATTTATGGAAGATAAATTAATGTGTTGTCATATCATTCGCATGTTTACTATGATAACGTCCATGATTAATTATGAGATAATTAATCTAAAATTGTCCCTGGTCGATTATTTTTGTGGGAGCAAAAATGAACTAAGACCAGCATGACCTCGGTGCATGAGATGCACGCACTAGATGCTGCGACGAGAGTCATGGTGCAATTACGTAAGGTGGTTACGAATTGCTGGACTGACCCGGAGAGTCCTGCATGGGTTTAGTCATCAGCTAGTCTCTCCTAGTACGCCTGTAGCGATGCCTTTGACCTGAGGTCAATGACTATTCCAGCGTTGCAGTTGTCAGCCTTTGGCTTAGTCTAACGCTACCCGTAACAGGGTAGTTATACGGGCTGAGTACGGGGCTGGTTGATTGCTCTGCAGTGGAATGTGGATTGGCCAAAATGGGATTTTGTCCCTCATTGAGAAGAGAGATATCTAACTGGCGCCCTCGATGAGTCTGTCCAGGAAAATGCGTGGCCACGCTGGGATTTGGGACTTACTCAAGGAATCGAGAAAGTTGAGGTTTGGATTATGGATGACATACCTGTGCCTAGTCCATGACCAAGATATCGTAGGACAATCGGATCACGTACACGGAGGTACTGAGGTTAAGTCGTTCTTCCGGTTACCGAACGATAACTCACGGATTTTGGGTAGTTGTGATGGCTTGCTAGAGTCCGCTCACAACATGTACGACATGGGGATGCCCTACTGCCAACTTCACGTGGGGCCTGCTGGGTCACACACGAGCAGGAACTGATCACCATTCGAGTGGGACACGAATTAGGGTTAATTCGTGGGTCACGCGAGTGACACGATTTAAGACACAGAGGAAATGTCTGGGACATTAGGTCTGGTCTTAATTAATCTACAGATGACATATTTAGATTTGTGGGACAAATTTAAATATTAATAATTGAATATAATTAATGAGATTAATTATAGGCAATTTAAATATTAGGAAAATAATTCTGGATAATGTTCCTAAGAGTTAGGAAATTATTGAATTATAAAATTCCTAATAAATAGGAGAGGGTGGCGCCTCTTGGGAATTATTTGGGTTAAATAAAAATGTTTTATTTAATTCAAATAATATTTGAAATTCAAATGGAGATTTGAAATTCAAAAGATTTGGTGAGTATCTTTAAATATCTTTGGTGAATCAAAAAATTAGAGGTTTTTGATTAATTAAATTCCAAGGATAATTAAAGGGGATTAGGCGCTATCTTGGTGGGTCCCATTGGGAGATTTGATCTCTCACGTTGATTCTCCAAGATTGCATTTTGAATTTAAATATAATATTAAGGTAATATTATAATTATAAATTCAAGGCCTAAAATAATTATATTATCAAAATATCTTTATTTTAGGAATTATTAAATCACCAAATTCTCTCCCTATATAAGGGGGGCAAGTCGACTTGCCCCACATACACAAGTGTAAAACCCTAGTTTCATTTTTCCTCCTAAGAGTTAGAGAGAGAAAAATTCCTTTGCACACACATTAGAGAATTTCGACTTTCTCTAAGAGTTAGAGAGAGAATTCGAACTTCCTCTAGAATTAGGGTTTTGAGAGAAGAATAGGCAAGAAGGAGTTCTTGTGGGGGATTCTTCTTAGCGCCACCTCCATTGCTGAATTATCAAGAAGTAGTTCTTGAAAATTCAGAGGTCTGTAGATTGGTCCCGGAAATTCTTTTGAGAAAAGAATTTCGAGGCTAGCACCTCGGTGATCAAAGAAACTGTTCGTGTGGATTACTGGCAGAGGGAGAACTCTGGGAGTGGACTCTGTGGAACTCGTCCCGTACTGTTGGGAAATCACAGAGGGAGCGCAGCGGAAAAATTAAAAAAAACTTGATAAAAGTGCTAACTCTGTGATTCCTTCCAGGATCCACTAACTATGTTTATACTAGGAAAGTAAAGATGTTTACCTAATTTCAATCGGTGACTTATCGTATTCGCGAATTTGAGAAGTCCACTGAGTGTCCTTCCTCTACCGGTGATCCACACGAGCAGTTTGGCAGATGCCCAAGTGCTAGCCTCCTTCACTTCTTCCCAAGTGAACACGGGAACTCTATCTATGATTCTTGAATAATCAAGAACTGTTCTTGATTATCAAGATTGATTGGGGAGTACTAATATTATCAGGTGCAGGTCCAATTCTCTTGCAAGAATTTCAACTCACTCCCACAATATTAGGACTAGGCGAATTTTTACTCTCAATAGGTGCTCTAGGCGAAATTCTTGGTCTGACCAAGAATTGATGTGTGTTGTGAATTGTCTCTGAGTTAGGCGCCTAGTGCCCCTATTTATAGTGTTCTCATTCCTAGTTTTAGGGAATCCTAATCCAATTAGGATATCTCTAAGATATTGGATATCCTAAGATATCTCAATATATCTTTTGATTTATAATATTAAACTTAATATTATAATTCAAAATAAATAGGGCAAATCGAATTTGACTCTCAAAGATCAAATCTTGAGATCAAATCTTTATTTGCTCAAATCCTATTGGTTGGAATGAGTCATGAGGATTTGATTTTATAATTTAAATATTACTTTAATATATATATTATAAATCGAAATTTGCCTATATCTTATCTTTAAAATGCAAGACCAAATCTTCCACCCCAAGTAAAGGAGCTAGGCGAAATTCTCATGTTGGTTGTGGAGGAATTTTATAACAACCCAAACTCCTTAGGTGGTTATAACTAATTCCTAATAATTTTGAATAAAAATATTACCTTGATATCTTTTAATTCAAATCTCATATCTTTTCAAAAGATATTTCTCTTATCTTTATTTAATTAATAAAAACATTTTTCATTAATAAAATTAAGATAAATGTGGCGCCACCCTCATCTCTTATTTCCCCAATATTAGTGAATTTAATAAATCAATAATTTCCTAACTTTTAGGAAACTTATTTAATTTATTTATTCCCTAATATTTTAAATAAGAATTTAATTGTAAAACTATTTAACAATTAATTTAAATTTGTCCAACAAATTTAAAACCACAATCATAGATATTTATTTAAGACAAGATTTAATGTCCTAAGAAACTATATCTTAAATTGTGTCACCAAAGTGACTCACGAATTAACCCTAATTCGTGTCCCAAAATTAGCATCTTGATCCTGCTCATGTGTGACCCAGCAGGCCTCACGTGAAGTTGGCAGCAAATTATCTTATGATTCACAAGTCGTGAGCGGACTCTAGCAAGCCATCACGACTACCCAAAACACGGGAGTTATCGCTTTAACGACTTAACGATTTAACCTTAATATCACCTTGTCATAATTCCTATTGTCTCACGATATTTTGGTCATGGATCAGGCACGGGAACGTCATCCATAATCCAAACCACAACTTTCTCGATTTCCTGAGTTAGTCCCAATTCCCAGCGTGGCCACGCATTTCTTGGACAGTCTCATCGAGGGCGCCAGTTAAATATCTCTCATCTTAATGAGGGACAAAATCCCATATTGGTCAACCACATTCCTTTGCACGGTAATCAACCAAACCCGTACCTAGCCTGTATGGCTACCCTGCTACGGGCAACGTTGGACTAGGCCAAAGTTTGACAACTACAATGCCAGAATAGTCAAGACCTCAGGTCTAAGGCTATCGTGGCAGGTATACAAGAGAGGCTCGCTTATGACTAAACCCATGCAGGACTCTCCGGGTCGGTCCAGCAATTTGTAACCCTTACAAAATTGCACCATGACTCTCGAGAAGCATCTAGTGCATGTATCTCTATACACCGAGGTCATGCTGGTCTTAGTTCATTTACGTTCCCACGTGAATGATCGACCAGGGACAGTTTTAGATTAATTATCATATAATCAATCAAGGTCGCTATCATAGTAAACACGCTAATAATATGATAACAACATAATTTATCTTCATAAATTAATCAAAAATATATGTTCAAACAATAACACATAAATAAAATGATTGGCCCTAGGGCACAATCTCCATCAAACTCCCACTTGCTCTAGGGTACAATCATTAATTAAATCGTTCCTACACTAGGTACATTCATCAATGCGTCTAATCCCCATCGACGTTACATGTCGTTCATGTATGACCCTCGCAAGAGGCTTTGTAAGAGGATCGGCAACATTATCCTTGCCTGCTACTTTGCATATCTTGATATCTCCTCTATCAGCTATTTCTCTGACAAGGTGATAACGTCTGAGTATGTGTTTGGTCCTTTGATGGGACCGGGGCTCCTTGACTTGTGGAATAGCCCCACTATTGTCACAATATAAGGTCACGGGATCAGCAATGGACGGAACCAGTCCAAGCTCAGTGATGAACTTCCTAATCCACACGGCCTCCTTCGCTGCATCTGATGC